>QTSX02000100.1:0-294230 GCA_014839935.2 Entomophthora muscae
TTGCTTTGTGTGTGAGCACTTCTTTGCTGTATTGACTCATTTTGGCATTAACGCCAAAAACCCTGTTAACAGAGTGTATATTTTTACCTGGAAGTTGAATTTTGCTTAAATCTGAAATCATTTTGTTTAAATATTAAGTATTCTCAGTTGTTGCCATAGTTTTTAAAACTACTGTACAAAGAACACTGCTGCCCCCAAGGGGATTCTGATGGACGGATGAATCTTTTTGCTAGATTGTCCTCAATATGGGTTTTGAGGGTTTGGGTCTCTATGGGAGAGATTCTGTAGAGGGGTGCAGGTTTAGGCATAGCTTTACATAGGTTGATGCCATGTTTGACCTCTTGTTTGGGTGGTAAATCTGTGAGTTCTTCCTTGAATACATGGGTGTATTCATTTAGGAGTGCCGCAAGTTCTGGGGATTGGATTTTTGTTGTTTGTGTAATATTGAATTCCATGTACCTCATTATATGGAGGGTACTATCTTTGGTTAGACGTTCTGAGTTGTCTTGGTTTATGACCTGGACAAATACTGTGTCTCTTAGAATGAGGTCATTGGGTTCTTTGAGGATGTTGAAGTTGACTCTGTTGCGTTTGATGGTCATGGTTTTTGTTTTTCAACATACGCTGGGGTTCACTCAGGTGAACCAGTCCATGCCTGCTACAATGTTATGGTTTATGTTGTTCATGAAAAGTCCTTTGATGAATGTTTGTATGCCTTGGATGTCAATTCTGAAGGGAGATGTTTTGCCTTTGAGTAGAACCTTTGATTTATCTGCCATTTTGGCGTACTTGAAGTTGGATTTGACAACTGGTATTTTGTACTTGGTTACAAAGGGTTTGCTAACCATAGTGTGTTGTGCACCAGAGTCAAATAAAATTTTGTGTGTATGTGATTTGTAAGTGCATGGGTAGACAAGAAGTTGTGAGCAATCTTTATTTTTTAAGTTCATAAAAATGGAGGATTGCAGGACACAGGGAATGCAAGTAGCAAAGTTCGTGCCTTGGTACAATTTCTTGTCAAGTTGGGGGGAGACAGGGGCACTTAAGCCTGTTCCCCCTCCTCTTTTCCCTGTTCCTCTGTTTTGAGACCTTTGAGGTCAGAGAATGTGGGGTCAGATTCATAACGGGTTGCTACTTCAGCATTGTTAACTTTGGTGGTGTCCTCTTTCTTGGGACAGGAGTGGTTTGTGCTTTGGCTGTGATTGCCATTGTTGCAGTTGGAGTTGCTTTTGTTATGGTTGGTATTTTGGTGTTTGTTTCCATTAGAATTTTCTCTGACATTGCTGTTTGAGGAGCAATTGCTGTTGCGTGCAGCATATTCCATGTTGGCGCGTTTTTTGGCGCGCTTGGCTTCAGCAATGAGCGTGAGCATGGAGGTGTTGGCCTCTGGACAGACAAGGGCAGCAACAGAGGGTTTCATTATGTTGATAAATGAGGCTCTGTTATGTACATTATCAGCTTGTGCTGGGTTTTGGATCTTGCGGTGTATTTCCTCAAATTCATTAGCATAGGCTGTGATAGTGGTTTTCTGAGGAAGATTACTGAGCTGTATTGCAATGTCTTGGAGGGATTTGCTGACGCAGAAATTGTGGGTGATGTCCGCTTTGAACTCTTCCCAGTTGTCAAGCTGGTTGTCAGTTTGTGAGCCAACCCAGGTGGCAAACCAGTTAGCTGCGGCGTTGTACAGGCGCTTGCTGGCTTTCTGGACCCATTTTCTGTGGAGGATGCGGCTGGCGCAGAGTTTAGCAGCTGAGTGGTCTATCCAGTTGATGATGTTTTCTTTGTTTTTGCCAAAGAACTTGTCAATACCAATGTATTTGGTGTTGGTCACTTCACCTGTGATAGGTGGTATTGTGTTTGTTTGTGGTTGAAGAGAGGGACTGTATTGAATAATCTTGGTACATGCTTTGGGCATGACCAGACCTTTGAATACAGTGCATCCACTAGGTATATCTTTTTCAATGTTGTGGGCACGGAAGTATGTCTTCCAGGTATCCTGGGATGTGGCCTGGTTGAGTACGTGAGCAAAGCTGGGCGGGCTTTGGTCAGTCATTTTCTCTCTCATGGGTGTGGTCAAAAAACCCTAGCTGCTACCAGTGATAAGGAGCACCTTTTGGGGAAGTTTAAAATATGGAATTAAGAAAGAAGAGATATATATTCTATTGGATAATACTTTAGGCTTATATAGACTAGGCTGTGGCAGGGATTTGATTGGATCAAACATAGGGGTTGTTCATGTGCTAGATGGGTTTGAACCACTGGATACTTGGACGGTCAGGTGATATTGCTTGATTATCATTCTTGGTATGTCAAATGGTATATTAGAAGGGGACTAAATCAGGTGATGGCTGGATGTTAAGTAGGTTGGCGGTAGCCAGAATGCTTTTACATCCAGACCCTTGACAAAAACTTCATTGATGCCAGTCTAGCAAAGAAACTAGGCTTGACAGCTTCAGAGCGTAGCCTACAAGTAGTCATGGGAAACAGCTCTCTGGACACTGGCCATGAGTGTGAACAAGAACTTCTGTTGACAATTGGATATAATTTGTACCTGTTGTCCCTGATCCTCTTGCCAGGACTACCCCACCCCCTTATACTGGATGATTCCTGGTCTGACAAACATGGCTTGATCCTGAACTATCACAAACAAACTGCCACATTGGGCCAAGCTGAATCTTGTGACACCATCCCTTTTTGCATGAACCATGGCCAAACCCATACCAACAAACTCTTAACCATAAAGATAGAACCTAGTGTCAGGATACTACCTACCCCTACAGAAATGGGACCATGTGTTTAGTGAAGAAGAAGCCACAAAACTACCCAGCCATTGAATCTGTGATCACGCCATAGACCTGTTACCAGGGATTTAACCACACCACAGCCCCATCTACAGCTGTAACCACCGCAAACAAGTAGCCTTGAAAGAATACCTAGAGGATATGATGAAAAAAGGTTTTAACTGAGTGTCAAAGGCCCCCTGCTTGTCACCCATGCTGTTTGTAGGAAAGAAAAATGGCAGGACGTGTCCATACATAAACTACCAGAAACTGAAAAACATTACAGTGGAGAACTTCTACCCCATCCCCAACACTGACAACCTCTTTGATGTATTGACTGAAGCTCAGGTGTACTCAAAAATTTACCTTAGAGACATATTCAACCAGATCAGAATCAAACACAGATACAAATATAAGACAGCTTTCAAAACCAGATATGGGTTGTACAAATACCTAGTAATGCCATTTGGTCTCTGCAACGCCCCCAGCACTTTCCAAAGGATGATCAACACCGTCCTTGGGGAATACCTCAACCAATTTTGTGTTGCATATTTGGACAACATTCTCATCTACAGTAATTCACATAAAGAGCATCTCCAACAACTGGACATTATACTGAAAAAAACTCCCAGGCCAGCTTACACACCAAGCTTAAGGAATGCAAATTCTTTCAGCTTGAGGTCAAATTCCTGGGATATGTGGTGAAGTCTGGAGGCTTTGCTATGGCACAGGACAAATTAAAAGCAATAACAGCTTGGCCGGTGCTTAAATGCAGAAAGGATGTGAGAAGTTTTCTGGGCCTGGCAAACTATTGTAGATATTTCATCAAAAAATCCTTATATTACTCTGCCCCTGACCTGTCTTTGCTCTGACAAGGTCAACTTTGCCTGGACTGGCAAGTGCACATCAGCATTTGAGGTCCTAAAACTCACGTTCACCTCCGCACCTGTTCTGGAAATGCCTGACCCATCCAAGCCATTTGTAATAGAAACCAACACGTCCAACTTTACAGTGGGCGGGGTCCTTCTTCAGGAAGGAGGGGATAGTATGTTACATCCTTTATCATATTACTCCAAGAAGATGCTGCCTGCCAAAGGTAACTACCCAATCTACAATAAGAAGATTCTTGCAATAATGAAGACCCTGAAACATTGGCGCTGGTATCTGTGTGGTGCTGAACATCCAGTAAAGGCTCTGACAGACCACAAGAACATAGTCTATTTCTTCAAATCACTCCAGCTGAACCAACGACAGGAAAAATAAGCCTTAGAACTGTCCAACTACACCCTGACAATTGACTATAAACCCGGGAAAGTCAACATAGTACCTTATGCACTGAGTAGAAGAGCAGATATGATTCCTGCCACAGCTGAGACAAAGGAATACAACACCCATGTACTCCTTGACCCCACCAACATAGGCATTCAACTAATGTATATAAAGATCATGGCCTGCAAGCCCAACATAATTGAGACACAGAAACTAGACAAGTACTCAGCAGAACTCATTGCCAACTTGACCTCAGACCCAGAGAGCTGCCACCACAAGAAAGGCTTCTCATTAAAAGGATCTACCCTGCTACTACACAACCAGATCTTTGTACCAGAAGACAAAACAAGTACCAAATTACTCATAGACTATTGCAACTCATAGATTGCCGGCCACCCTGGCAGACTCAAGACAATCCAAGGAAACAAGAAGAATTATGCTTGGCCCCAACTGGACAAAGACGTGGCTGCCTACATCAAAGGCTGTGAGACATGCAGAAGGACCAAACCCCAAAGATCCAAACCTGAAGGCTTGCTAAGACCACTAGACATACCAGTGGAACCCTGGCAGTCTGTTTCAATGAATTACATTGTGGAAATACCCCCTTTAAATTTGTTCAATGCAATCCTAGTCATGGTAGATAGATTCACTAAAATGTCCTACTTTGTCCTTACCACCACTCACTGCACTGCTGCAGAGACAGCTAGACATTTCCACAACCACATCCTAACTCAACACAGCACCCCCGCGGAAATCATCACTGATAGAGGCATACAATTCACCTCCAACTACTGGACTCAGGTGATGAAGGACTTAGGGATAAAGCGCTGTGTATCAACCTCCTATTACCCACAGACCAACAGCCAGACTTAACAAGTGAACCAAATACTTGAACAATACCTATGATGCTACGCCAACACTAACCAAGATAACTGGGTTGAGATGCTACCCATGGTACAGTACGCCTACAGCAGCAAAGACCATACGTCTACTGGAATGTCCCCTTTCAAAGCCAACTCTTGGTTTGACCCCACATGGGACCCTAGCATTAGAAACAAGGAAACTAACCTGTCTGGACGCGCCTATATTGAACAGATCCACGACAACCAAACCGTATGCTTAGCAAACCTGAACCAAGCAGTACAGACATACAAGGCCTTTACTGATTGAAAACAGACCCCTGTTAAACCCCTCCAAATTAGAGATGAGGTCTATTTGGAATCCCAGAACGTGCCCCTGCATGTGCCTTACAGAAAATTAGCTCACAGAAGAAGCAGACCACACAAGATCATCAAGCTCATTAGAGAAGTTGCCTTCAAGTTAGACCTACCCCCACTTGGAATATCCACAACGTGGTCCACCATGCCTTGCTGTTCAAAAAAGACAAGAACTCCCTTCCCCACCAGAATATCAAGTCTAGCCCCCTGTCAATCCGGAAGGACCACTCAAACAAGTACAAATTTGAGTACATCTACAGCAACTGAGTCCACTACAAGACCCCCCAGTACTATGTTAAGTGGTTAGGTTACCCCCTTGAAGAAAGCACCTGGGAACCCTTGAGCAACCTAACCAACGCCAAACAGGCCATCCAACAATACCAGGAGAAGAAGGCCCTGAGAGGGGGAATGTTGGGGGAAGAAGGGGATGATGTCAGGAATGACAATTTGGATGCTCCTAAATCTCAAAATACGGAACCAGAGTCAACCCCTGGACAAAACCCTTTGCAGACCGCCAGACCCATAGGCTGTGAACCCAATAACCCACTAACAATTGAAAAAGTTGTTACCAGACCGCCAGGAACCAAACCTTTAGCCATCACACAGGATTCTGCAAGCAAACTGCCAGTGCAAGATGCCAGGAATTTCCCCAAGATGCCAATGCCTGACACCGGCAGTTTGCTTGGCAAAATGCACAAGTTTCCCAATGAAAGTTATTCCAAACTCCCCCAAAGCTCAGGAAGAGGCTCTGAACCTGAAGAGGCACCCAATACCTGAATTGACAAACAGAAGGATTTGAAGTCCTCTCATCACAAAGAGGCCAGTGGTAAACCGTCAGTGCTGAGCAGCACACTGCCATCTAAGACCCCTGATGCTAAACTGCCTGAGCCCAGAAAACCCAACCAGGAAGTGAAGCATGGCAGTGTGGTATAAATTTTGCAACTGAACCAATGAGGATTCAGTATTTGGAATTGGGGAAGACAATAGTCTAATGGAAAGGACAGAATAATAAGAATGAGGTATTGTTTATTGTAGAATATTGTGATTAATATATCATATGGGGAAAGCCACAATGAGATGGCATAGTGGGAAGTTCCATTTAAGGTTCAAAGCCATGGAATAACTTGTGCAGGGATCAGCAAGTCAAATTGGTAGTGCTCCTAATTAGGATGAAGTACCTGTCATTTGATATTGCCATCAGATTAATCCATAACATTAGATACGTCAAGGGGTGACTCATCAAGCGCCCCCTGTGTATTGTAAGATATGTTAGCAGGCAAGTCTTAAAACTTGGTTGCAACACCCCCCTTGCCCCCTGCTTGTTGTCAGACACCAAGACTGGAGTCTGTGGAAGGTCTGGGAAGGTCTGCACAAATAACCTTTGTGTGGGGATGGCGCAGCAGGAGCGCAAGCAATCATGGTGAAGCTTCTGGTATTACCCTGGGAATCTTTGAGTTGATAGGTATGATTTTCATAGACAGCGGCTATCTTGAAGGGCCCTAGGTGGTTGGGTTCCAACTTGGCAGAATTGGGATTGAGGGTGTAGATGGGGTCACCTACAGCATATCTAGCTTTGAGGTGCTTCATTCCTCCTTCAATTTGCTTGTGTTCAATTTCCTGAGCTTGGCACGCCATTGGTCTAGGGATGAGGTTGTTACTTTGGGAGGCTTTTTGGGAACTCTGGACCATAGCTTTCCCTGTTCAACTCCTGTCAGACTGTCAGGCGTCCCAAAGGCCAGAGTGCTGGGGCTGAACCCTGTGTCCCTGTTGACTCTTGCTTGTAGGATAAGTAGAGCGGTGGGCAGGTGTTCAGTCCATGCGGTGTTGGGTTGCTCTTATGAAAGCTTGGCAATCAGTTGAACCAGTGAGCCATTTAACTGTTATACGCGCCCATTAGCTTGCAGATGGTAGGGGGTTTTAACTATACATTGGAGTGCGTTCTTGGCGCAGTATGCCTTCATGACATGCCCAACAAGTTTGGGGCCGCCATCTGTGATGAGATGTTTGGGTTGTCCAAAGCAGGCCACAATTTCCTTGCCAATGAAGTGGGTGATGGTGGTGGCAGTGTGGTTGGTTGTTGCCCAGGCCACTGGCTAGCAAGTGAAGTAGTTGATGGCAGTGATAATGTACTTCTTTCCCAGTCTGTCTTTGGGGAGTGGCCCCACAATGTCAAGGGCCAACTGCTCAAAGGGTTCCATGGCCTTGATGGGCAGGACAGACTTGGGGGGTGCAGGTTTGGATGTATTCTTTTTGCATAGCACGCACATTTTGAGGAGATCCAAGATGTCTTGATGCATGCGCGGCCACCAAACCTTTTGTTTCATGATCTCAAAGAGGTTACGCCCTCTGATATGACCCAGGGTTTGGTGGTAGTGCAATATTGTGTCACCTTGTTGTGTGGTGGGAATTTAAGGCGCTTCTCACCTGGCTCCGCCCAACAGCAGACGTTACCAGCATTGGTGGTGAACTGACTTTTGTTGTCCTTCAACTTGGAGATGGTTGCCAAGTTAAGGCCCTCGTAGCAAGTTGCCTCAGGGTGGAGGTAGAGCATGGGCCAATCTGGATCCAAACCATTGTCCCCAGTGATGGATGCTACGTAGAGCCGCAAAAGGGCGTCAGCTGTGACAAGTTCCTTCCCAGACTTGTAATCAATGCGCAACTGGTAAGGGGATAGATGCTCAACCCATCCTGCTTGGCAGCGTGTCAAGTGGGACTGTGTGTTGAAGTACTGGAGCAACTTGCGGTCTGTCAGAACGCGGGGTGGGAAGGTAGCGCCTTCCAGGTAACAGTGCCACTTCTCAACGCAGTGTACAATTGCTGCCAATTCTTTATCATGAATGGGTTAGTGTTGTTCCAAGTTGGTGAGCTTCATGGATTTACATGCCACGGGAAGGAAAACGCCTTTGTCAGTTTCTACCCTTAGCACGCCCCCTATGGCCCTGTCAGAGGCATCAGTCTTGAGTTTGTACTGATGGTTTTAATTGGGGAACTGCAGTACTGGTGCTGTTGGGAGCCTTTGCTTCAACATCTCAAAGGCTTGATCTCTGACAGGGGTCCAATGGAAGCGCTGTTTGGTATTGAGGAGCTCAGTGAGAGGTGCAATTAGTTCCCCGCAATTGGGAATGATCTTGCGTATGTAGGCAACCATGCCTAAGAATGTCCACACCTGGCCCACATCAGTGGGGGGCGGCATGCTAGTGATTGCCTTGATTTTGGCAGGGTCAGGCTTTATCCCTTGGGCAGAGATGATGTGCCCAAGGAATAACAGCTCCAACTTGAGGAACTTGCATTTGGAGGGTTTAGCTTTTAGCTGGGTTTTCCAAAGGGTGTTAAGGACAGCACAGAGGTGTTTGAGGTGCATGGTTTGATCTTGACTGAAGACAATAATGTTGTCAAGGTACACAACCACACACTTTCCAATCAGTTCCTCAAATGCTTTTTTCATCACCATGGTAAAGGTGGAAGGAGCGTTGGTCATTCCAAAGTTCATGACATGACACTCAAACAACCCGTAGCGTGTGTGGAAGGCAGTTTTTGCCTCATCCCCTGGTGCAATGCGGACCTGGTTGTACCCCGCAGTGAGATCAATCTTGCTAAAGACCTTTGCACCTGTGAGTGTATCAAACAGGATGTCAATCAGCAGCAGGGGGTACTTATTCTTAACCGTCACCTCATTCAGGGTGCGGTAGTCTGTGACCAGGCAAAGGGACCTGTCCTTCTTGGATACAAAGAAGATAGCCATCCTGTATGGAGAGAACAAGGGGCAAATTAAGCCCTTATCAAGCGAGTCCACAAGGTGCTGGTGGAGGGCCTCATCTTTCTATGGTGTAAGACAATATAATGGTTGTGCTTTAGGTAAAAATCCTTGAAGTTGTACAGCGTGATGGATCTTCCAGGGAGGAAGAAGTTGTTTAAGTGTCTCACTGAACACGTCCTTGTACTCCTTGAGGAGTGCAGCAAGCACTGGTGGTGGTGAGGAGGTCAAGGGAGGGACCGCAGATGGTTTGGCGTAGATAACTTTGACTGAGAATTGATTTAAGTCTAGTTCCCCCCTTGAAATTGTACGAGCCTGTCTCTGTTATTCTGACAAACACAGTATAATGGAGTAACTTGCTCATTTCCACAGGGTAGATCTGGAACCCCATGCCATTTCTATTGAGGATGATGACAGAGGTATCCCAGTCAATGTAGGGACAGTTGTGCCAAAGCCAGTTGAGGCCAGCAATTATGTTGTGGCTGAGCCCTGCCATGATTGGCCCAGAGAGCTTAACCTGGATTTTCCCATTCTCACAGAGAAGGGTATTGTCTTGTGGACAATTTGCAACTCTGCAGGATTCAGCTACTTGTACTGCCTTAAACCTGCTAGGCAATTGGTCCAGTTGTTGGGAGTTGGCAAACACCTGGTCTACCATAGTGTGGTTGGCCCCAGTATCTACCAGTAATTTGTGTGGTTCCCACGGAAACAGAAGGGATAGGATAAGCAGATTACTTTATTTGAGTAGTGGCTTGCTTGTAGGATGGGGTGGTCACTGTGGACTTGGAAGACGTCCAAGGTTTTGACTTCATGGATGTTGCAGTTACAGGGGTTCTTTGCAAGCAAGGATTAAGAGGATGGGTCAGGTGGGGTTGCAAGGCCTCTTGTCCCTACAACTCCCAGGCTTTTCCCTGGTCCTCAATCTGCGCTAGCTGGAGCTCCCCCCTTGCAGGGGCGTTTAGTCCCATTATCCTGCTGATGGGGCTGGTGGCGGCCCACTTGATTGTGGCCATTTCCAGGTGTTGTATGAGGTTGGGATGGAGCGTCACTGGTACAGAGGAAGCCCATTGAGGCTTGGTTGTTAGCCTCTACAATAGCCTTATAGCAGTCATTGCTGGAGGTGCAGCAACCTGCGGGGACCCACTTGCAGATATGGGGTTTTAACCCATTTATGATAGAGAGAGTAGCATTGCATTTCCGCCAGTCACAGCTTTGGGGGTGGCAGCAAGAGCTTATTGCCAGGCAGCAAGGTACTCAGGAACGGAACCGGTTTGTTTGATTGCTAGAAGAGGAGTTCCCACGACAATGGGGGAGAAGGTTTTGCTGTAGCGGGACTTTGCGGCGTCTCAGAATGCCGCCCAGGTGCTGTCAAGTTCCTGACTAGCCCAGATGGTGAACCACACAGCAGCGGGCCCCGTGAGGCGGCTAGATGCAGTGGCAACCCACATGGGCTCAGGGACCTGACAGATACAGAGGCAGGTTTTAGTAGATTGGAGCCAGCTGACAATGTTGGCCCCTTTGACGCCACCCGCAAAGGATTCTAGCTGAAGGTTAAACATGTGTTGGGACAGGTCTGACTTGGGTGAGGTGACGCTGGCGTCATGCTGTCTGATGCAGAGCTAATTGTACATGCTTGTGAGGACTAGCTGGTCTTGATAAATGACATACCTGTCAGAGATGTCCCCCTTGGGGATTGGCAGGAAAGTTTCTTGTTGGGGAGTAGCCATACAGCCCATACTCCGTCCTTTCTTAGGGGGTTTTCTTTTAGGTAGGTAGTCAACCTACCAATGCTATCACAGTTGCAACTGAACTAATGAGGATTCAGTATTTGGAAATGGGGAAGATAACAGTCCAATAGAAAGGACAGAATAATAAGAATAAGGTATTTTTTATTGTAGAATATTGTGATTAATATATCATATAGGGAAAGCCACAAGGGGGTGGCATAGTGGGAAGTTCTATGTAAGGTTCAAAGCTGAGGAATAACTTGTGCAGTGATCAGCAATTTGAATTGTTAGCGCTCCTAATTAGGATGAAGTACCTGCCATTTGATATTGCCATCAGATTAATCCATAACTTTAGATATGTCAAGGGGCAACTCATTGAGTGCCCCCTGTGTATTGTAAGATATGTTAGCAGGAAAGTCTCAAAACTTGGTTGCAACATAAATACCTGCCAGGCCAAGATCAATCCCCATTGTCATTTTTAAATAAAGGTTATGAGATATTGGTTTCCCCAATTATTGCCGTATTTTATTCTTGTCATCTACCAGTTAACTCAAAGATCATCTGACCCTCCTGCCAGCCTGCCAGCTACATACCGCCTGCCAGGTGCCCCCTTTGGTCCTGTCCATTTCACATAGTACCCCTTAAAGCCTGAGTACAAGGACTACACCGCCAACAATATATTAGCCCGGGATCCCTTGGCCAGAACTACAGAGTTAACCAGATATAACTGAGAAGGCCTTTGGTATGTTACCAAACCCTGCCTGTTCAGAGATAAATACAACTTCCTTCCTGCCTACCAATTAGACATGGAACCATCTATCACCCCCAAACCAATTCCTGCCTCCGCTGCCAAGCTTTTGCTGGACCACACCAATAAGCTTTTTGGAATTGTATATATTACTCTCATAGGAGTAATAGATACTGTCAAAACAGCATACTCAACCCACCAACAAGGTTTTGAGTAAGCGGGTTTGTGACTTGCAACCCAATTATCTGGCCACTCAAAGCCAGACTAAGAAGTCAACTCAAATTGCCAAATCCAACAACATGAACAAATGCTGATCTCTTATGGTTGATACCTTGTTTTGGCGCTTGACTCATTACCTGGATCAAGCCACCCCCTTCACCATCCCACTGTGTGATCAACCCTATCATGTTCTTGTTATCCATGACTCACATTAACTATGTAATTATTATCTCTCAATAAAGAATATTATCTAGTTTCTAAATATTTTCCCCCTGTAACTCTGCTAAAACAGCACAGTTACAACATTGGTAGCACAGGTAGATTCTCCATCCTACCTTTATCTTGAAAAATTCCACCTGTTGCCCGCACACGCTGTGGCCAACAAATCCTTGATAGAATCATGTCTGGCCTCCCGCTAGACTGGACTCCGTACACCCCTGGTGCTGAGATACCTGATGGTTTTTTCCTGTACCAGAATACAATGATCCTACTGCCTGCCTTCAACGCCATGTCTTCACAAGGGTTCTTCCAGACGGCTGCACCATCCCACAACTAACTGAAAAAAACACCATGCCCTCCTATGTAGCCCAAAGACTCCAAAGCTCTGCCTTGGAACCTTTTGCCGGGGCAAATAAAGACAACGCTGCTGCATGGATCCAGTCCGCCCAGAGCAAGCTGGCCCAGATGAAATGCCTGCAGCAATTTTGGATTGCAAAAATCTTCATCTGACTGACCCACAAAACTGGCACCTGGTGCAACAAGTGGTATAAAGAACATACCAAGAAGAACTGGGATACGTTCAAACAAGACTTCTTGGTAAGATTTGTATTTAAGGACACCCCACTCATTATCATAGGTCAAGTAAAGAACTTGACCCAGAAAGGCACCATGAAGGAACTCACCTGCACCTACAAGGAACTCCAACTACGCGCACCCTCTGATATGGCCTTTGACACCCCAGCCACACACCTCATGTACTATGACACACTCAAATTGCATGTAATTAGACACATGAACCTGGACCAGGTGACCAATCTACAGAGTCTGTATTGCAAGGCATAGAAATCAGAACAAACATCCAACGCTCTTCACAAGGCGCAAACTGGAAAACAAGAGAGACCCAAAGACTCTCACACAGGCAGGTGCTTCACCCAATCACCCTCTGGAAACAACAGAAATAACACAAACCATAAACCTGCAGGCTCAAATGGGCATGGAAGTGGGAACAATGTCCAGTCAAACTGTACACACTTTCATGTCACTGCCACACAGGGCAATCAAGACAAGGAAAAAGCCTGGGGAGAGCATTAAGTGAGTCAAGCTCTCCCCGCACAACTCCTGACTTGCCCAATGATGAGTACTAGCCCAAGGACGTGGACCAATGCCCAATGATCCAAGTACCCTCAGAAGACCCGGTACTCTACACCATTGCCAGACATCCCAATAAATTGATGTCATATCCTTTCTGTTTTTGCAGTTACACAGGCTCAGCACTCCTGGACTTGGGCGCAGATCAAACCCTAGTCAACAGCAACTTTGTGGATAAGTTCAAGCTAACCACTAATCCTTTGTAGATTAAAAACGTGGTCTTGGCTGATGAACACCACATTGCTGTAACAAGGAAAGCCACCCCCTTCTCTGTCATACTTGATAACCTGCATTCCACCATCCAAGGCCCTTTCAATGACTTTCCAAAATTTGATATTGTACTGGGTTTGGATTGCTTACAAAAGAACAATCCTCATGTAGACTGGGCAACCTCGGTATTGACCATCAAGTGTGAAGGTGTCAACCACCAGATCTACCCTGAATCAGTGGATCAACTCCTACGTGACCACGTCTTTGTGCGCATTACAGAGGCCCTGGATAAAAAGTAAAACCTGAAGGCAATTGACTGGGACTCCTGCCAGTATAAGATCATACACTTCAAAGATCAACAGGATACCTCCACGCCTCAGGATTGCAAAATTGTGGCCCACCATCCAGAAATCTTCAAGGAGGCTCTACCTGGGCTACCCCCAGAAAAACATATCCAACATTCCATTCAACTCAAAGGAGCTGTACCCAAAGCACAACCTATCTACTGTCTGACCCCAAACAAAGACAACACCCTATGTGCTTACCTCAAGAAAGCATTGGAGAAAGGACTTATCCGCCCTTCATAATCTCCCTTTGGGGCTGCTGTATTCTTTGTGGCCAAGAAGGATGGTACCCTGCGTCTAGTCACAGACTACCAAGCCCTAAACAAAGTTATCATCAAGAATTGTTACCCACTACCACTTATTGATGACCTCTTTGACGCCTTGGGTGGAGCCACAGTCTTCTCCAAGATTGACCTAACCGCAGGCTACAATCAGATTTGTATTAAGGAGGAAGACATCCCCAAAACAGCCTTCTGTACTAAATATGGCTTATACAAGTGTGTGGTACTCAACTTTGGTATGAAAAACACCCCCTCAACCTCTGTGACCTTCATGAACAGGGTGTTTGCCCCGCACATAGGCAAGCATGCCCTAGTCTACCTAGACAACATTATTGTCTATAGCCCCTTGGTAGAGCAGCACCACAAGGACTTAGAGGCAGTCTTTGCTACCCTGGCACAACACAAGCTGCTAGTCAAACCCTCCAAATGCCAGCTCTTCCACAAGCAACTGCCTTTCCTGGAACACATAGTCTCAAAAGACGGCATCAAACCCAACAGTCAAAAAATACAGACCAGCTGCAAGATACCACTGCCCAAGGACAAGTTGAAACTCTGCACATTCCTGGGGATGGTGGCCTATGTACGCCGCTTCATACCTGACTGTGGCGTCTTGATGTCTCCCTTATCTGCCATAACTGGCGCCAGATCCAAGTTTGTGTGGACCCCCCAGCGTAACCTCTGTTTTATATGTCTCAAAGAGAAACTCATAACAGCACCTATCCTACAATACCCCAAACGTGACAGGTAATACCAAATGGAAACCCACGCCTCAGACACATCCATTGGGGTAGTACTTCAAATCAAAAATAATGATGGTGACTTCCTGCCTGTAGCCTATGAATCACAAAAGTTGACAGATGGCAAGTGTTGATATCCTATCCACAACAAAGAACTGTTGGCCATTGTACACTGCCTAGTAAATGGCGCTGTTATCTAGAGCAGCAGGAAGAATTCACAGCACTGACCAACCACAAGTTGCTCATATATTTCAAAACTCAAGCAAATATATCTTGCCCTCAAGCCTGCTGGATGGAACTCTTAGAGAGATTCAATATGCTCATACAATATAAACCTGGTCCAGAACTTGCCATGGCAGAAGCCCTCTTGTGCCTGTATTTCCATGCCACAATAGAAGAAAATGAACTTGATCCAGACTAGCCCCTCTTGGTACTTTGGACAAAGGACAAAGGCTTCCCCCTGGCACAACCAACATAACAAAAGAAACAGTCATTAATAACAAACGCCTATTTGCAGACGTGTATGGAACCTGGCATCAAAAAATGTCTGACGGAACTACCATCCCTTACATCCCCACACACCAGCAAGTGGACACCATCCTATGTTACCATAGAGATCTAGGGCACATCAAGAGTTCCAACCTATATGAGTTCCTTAAACACAAGGCCTGGTGGCCAACCCTGTACCGTGACGTTCAAGAAGTCCTAGACCAATGTAGGGTGCAAGAAATTTTCAAAAAGCAAAACCCCACCAAAATCAGTACTACCCATCCGCATGCAGCTACCCTTAAAGGTGTGGGCCTTAGACATTGTTGGCCCCATGCCAGGAAAACACAATGATAAGAAATACATTGTCACCACACTAGACTTTTCTAAAAAAATGGCCAGTAGCCTAAGCAGTAAGGGCGCACACTGGCAATGATGTACAACAATTTATTGGAAAAGAGATGATCAGCAAGTTCAGAAATCCAGAACTCCTGATAACTTATGGAGGGAAAGAATCAACCTCTGAAAACACCAATGTAAACCTTGCTAAAAATGGGGTCGAACATACTGTGATAACACCATACCACCCACAGGCCAATGGACGGGTAGAGCAGTTAAATGGTAGCCTTGTTCAAGCCTTGGTCAAGATCACCACTGGGAGACCTGAAGACTGGTATAAGCAGCTATTGACTGCACTACTTGTGTGCAAAACTTGGGTGAACAGATCCACCGGGAAAAGCCCTTTTGAGTTGGTATACGGCACACAGCCCAATATCATTCAAGCATTATCAGGACCCAAGCTGGAAATTCTAAGCAAGATCCCCCTTGCTTGGATCCCCAGGTCATAGAGGCCAATGGTAATCAAACAGAGAGAGAAAACAAGCTTCTAGAAAAGACATTTGTACCCATCCAAAACAGACATGAGGTCGGTAACAAAGTTTGTGTCAGGAATGTTGACAAAAGTAAACTATAACCTAAAAAATTAGGCCCAGTTATCATCCTAAAGGTAAACAAAAATAACAATTACCTTGTGCATGGACTCAGGAAGCGCAAACAAGACAAAATCCTCCACCATGATCTCCTGAGACCCTGCAAAGCAAGACAAAGACAACTCAAGACCACCCTACCCGCCACAGAACAACAGCTAGTCTAGTATGGTGACCAGGCTCCTGACAACCTCCCTGACAATCTACCGCCAGATGAGCCCAACCTTCAGTCAGGGGGGGTGTCAAACAGCAGACTTGACCCGTCAACAAGGTTTTGAGTAAGCAGGTTTGTGACCTGCAACTCAATTATACGGCCACTTGAAGCTAGTGATAAGTAGCGCCTTTTGAGGAAGCTTCAAATATGGAATTAAGAAAAAGATAAGTATATTTTATTGGATAATACTTTAGACTTATATAGACTTGACTGTGGCAGGGATTTAGTTGGATTGAACCTAGAGGTTGGTCATGTGCTAGATGGTTTTGAGCCACTGGATACTTGGACGGTCAGGTGATATTGCTTGGTTACCATTATTGGTATGTCTAACGGTATATTAGAAGGGGACCAAATTGGATGATGGCTGGATGTTAAGTAGGTTGGTGGTAGCCAGAATGTTTGTACATCTAGACCCTTGATACACCCCCCTTAAGGAGTTGCTCTGGTGCATCAGGAGGGGGCTTTTTTTTCATGGCTGCCACCTGATGCTCCAGGAGCTGTTTACTAGTTGGAACCAGTCTGGTTGAGTGTTCTCCTTTACTGAGGCGGAGACAGGTTCTGTGATATTTCTTGATAATTGGGTTTTTAGCACCTTGGAATTTTACTAGATAGGTGTTGTGATCTGGTCTGTATTTGATGATTCTTCCTGGTCCCCTGTGTACTGATTCTAGTTTCTTTCTGTTGCCAGCTAGAATCCAGACAGGGGAGTTGATGGGAAGTGGTTCCTCTGTGGAGGTTACCTTTTGTGTTTTGAGCCTCTTTATTTCTGCTATTTTAGCTTTGAGGCAGATGTGTTATAGATTTGGTGCTTTTTCTGCTGTGGGGGGTTTCCTTGGGGGGATCTTTATGTATGGCTGTTTGTTGCAGGTGATTATTTCCAGTTTGTACCTGTAGGTTAGCTCAAACAGTGAATAGCCTGTCCCTTAATTGGTGCAGACTTGGGATACTAATAAGGCATGTTTCATGTATAGTGGCCATGTGTCTTTGGCTTTGCCATCCATTATTTTTTCTAGGGTCCTGATAAGGCTGCTGTTTAGGTTTTCCACTCTACCGTTGGCCTGTGGCCTGTATGGAGAGGTTGTGGAGTGTTTAATGTTTTTTGATTTCAAGTCGTCATTAACTACATGACCTGATAACTCTGTTGCTCCATCAGTTATGATATAGTCTGGAATGCCATAGTTGGCTATGATTGCTTTTTTAATAACACTGTTGATGATTTCTGCTTTGTGGTCCTTTGTTGCCCAGCAGATGGGCCAGTGTGTGGCAAAGTCAATGGCTACATGTAAGAAACGTTGGTTTGTCTTTGTTTCTGGGAAGGGCCCCACTACATCTAGCCCCCAAACCTTAAATGGTTCAGGGTCTGGTACTGGGTTGACCGTTGGCTGAGGAGCCTTTGTACTGGTGTATTTCTTGCACACTATGCACTTTTTCAGAATATCAACTATATCCTGTTTGAGGTTGGGCCACCATACTATCTCTTTTAGTGCAAGGTATAGGTTGTCAGCCTTTTTATGTCCTAGTAAGTGGTGATGTCTTAGTATGGTGCCAACTCTTTGTGCAAGTGAGATGTACGGGACATGTTTGTTGTTAATGATTCATTATACAGTACCATTTGATACATGGAAGTGCTTTTTGTTCCTTACTAATGTATTGTGGGTCAGTTGATGTGTTGTGGGGTCTTTCCCTTTGGTTTTATACTCAGTGTTGTACAGGTTTGGCTAGTCAGGGTCCAGGTGGTCAGGGTGATCCTCTCTAGGCTAGCATAGTCTAGAGAGAGCATCAGCTGTGACCAGCTCTTCCCCCTTTTTGTATTGGATGCCCAAATTAAGCTATTCCAGCAAGGACATCCCTTTGGCTTGCCGCTGTACAAGTTTGTTCTAAGTTTTGAAATATATTAAGGATTTATGGTCAGTTAGTACTCAGACGTTTAAATGTCCTTCCAGATAACATCTCCATTTCTTGCATGTTTGATATATTGCTAGCAATTCCTTATCGTGTATTGGGTATCTCTGCTCAGTATTAGTTAGTTTACTACTTTTGTAACATACTGACATAGAGTCTTGCTGCCCTGGCTGTCAGATGCGCAGGACTGCGCCAATGGCAGTGTCACTGGCATCTGACTTGAGCTTGTAGCACCCATTATTATTAGAGTATTGCAATATTGGTGCTTTGATCAAAGCTTTTTTTAATAATTGGAAATTCTTGTCACATTCTGGTGTCCAGATGAATTTCTTTTTGGCATTACCCTTGGTTAAGTCATTGATTGGTGTGGTTAGTTTTCTGCAGTCTTTGATGTATTTCCTTAGGTAAGCTACCATACCAAGAAAGCATCTAACTTGTTTAACAGAGGTGGGGTGTTGCATGTTATTTATGGCTTTTACTTTGTCTGGATCTGCTTCAATGCCACCAACATAGACAATGTGGCCCAAGAACAGGAGTTCCTTTTCCATAAATTGGCACTTACTTGGTTTTGCATAAATTTTGTGCTTTGCAAGTCAATTGAGTGTCTCACAGACATGTGTGTGGTGTTCCTCTTTTATTTTTGATAATATGATGATATTTTCAAGGTAGAATAATGTATTTGAGAGACTGTTTAGTGCTTGGTTCATCATGGTGACAAACGTTGCGGGAGTGTTGGTCATCCCAAAGTTCATTACTCTACATTTGAAGGATCCAAATTTTGTACAGAACACATTTTTTGGTATGACCTTTTCCTTTACTTCAACTTGGTTGTAACCTGAGGTGAGGTCAATTTTGGAGAAAAATTTGGCTCCTGAGAGTCTTGCAAACAGATCCGCTATAAGTGGAAGAGGGTATTTATTCTTTAATGTGCTTGCATTTAGTGCTCTCTAGTCAGTTACTAGACGCAGAGTGCCTTCCTTTTTCTTTACAAATAATACTGCTGCCCCCCAAGGGGATTCTGATGGGCGGATAAAGCCTTAAGCTAAGTTGTCCTCTATATGGGTTTTGAGGGTTTGTGTCTCCATGGGGGAGAGTCTGTAGAGGGGTGCAGGTTTGGGCATGGCTTTGCATAGGTTGATGCCATGTTTGACCTCCTGTTTGGGGGGTAGCTTGGTGAGTTCTTCCTTAAATACATTGGCGTTTTCATTTAGGAGTGCTGCAAGTTCTGGGCATTGGATCTTGGTTGTTTGCATATTATTGAAATCAGTGTATTTCATTATATGGAGGGTACTATTTTTAGTCAGATGTTCTGAGTCATCTTGGTTTATGACCTGGAAAAATACTGTGTCTCTTATAATGAGGTCATTGGGTTCTTTGAGTATGTTAAAATTGACTCTGTTGCATTGATGGTCATGATTTTTGTTTTCCAACATACGCTGGGATTCACTCAGGCAAAGCAAGCCATGCCTGCTACAATTTCCTAGTTTATGTTGTTCATGACAAGTCTTTTGATGGACTTTTGTATGCCTTGGAGGTCAATTCTGAAGGGAGTTGTTTTATCTTCAAGTAGAACCTTTGATTTATCTGCCATTCTGGTGTATTTGAAGTTGGATTTGACAACTGGTATTTTGTACTTGGTTACAAAAGGTTTGCTAACCATAGTGTGTTGTGCACCAGAGTCAAATAAAATTTTATGTGTATGTGATTTTTAAGTGCATGGGTAGACAAGAAGTTGTGAGCAATCTCCTTAATTTTTATGTTCAGAAAAATGGAGGATTGCGGGACATGTGGGATGTGAGCAGCAAAGTTTGTGCCTTGGTAAAGTTTATTGTCAAGTTGGGGGGAGACAGGGGCACTTAATCCTGTTCCCCCTCCTCTTTTCCCTGTTCCTCTGTTTTGAGACCTCAGTGGTCAGAGAATGTGGGGTTAGATTCATAGCAAGTTGCTACCTCAGCATTGTTAACTTTGGCAGTGTCTTTTTTCTTGGGACAGGAGCGGTTTGTGCTTTGGCTGTGATTGCCATTATTGTGATTGAAGTTGCTGTTGCTATGGTTGGTATTATGGAGTTTATTGCCATTGGTGTTTTCTCTGTCATTGCTGTTTGAGGAGCGAGTGCCGTTGTGTGCAGCATATTCCATGTTTGCGCATTTTTCTGTGTGCTTGGCTTCAGCAATGAGCGTGGGCATGGAGGTGTTGGCCTCTGGACAGATGAGGGCAGCAACAGAGGGTTTCATTCTGTTGATGAATGATGCTCTGGTGTGTATGTTATCAACCTGTGCTGGGTTTTGGATTTTTCAATGTATTTCCTCAAATTCATTGGTGTAAGCTGCAATAGTGATCTTTTGAGGAAGATCACTGAGCTGTATTGCAACGTCTTGGAGGGATTTGGTGACGCAGAAATTGTGGGTGATTTCTGCTTTGAACTCCTCCCAGTTGTCAAGCTGGTTGTCTGTTTGTGAGCCAACCCAGGTGGCAAACCAGTTAGCTGCGGCTTTGTACAGGCAATTGCTGGCTTCCTGGACCCATTTCTCATGAGGGATGCGGCTGGCGCAGAGTTTAGCAGCTGAGTGGTCTAGCCAGTTGATGATGTTTTCTTTGTTTTTACCAAAGAACTTGCCAATACCAATTTATTTGGTGTTGGTCACTTCACCTGTGATAGGTGGTTGTGCGTTTGTTTGTGGTTGAAGAGAGTGACTGTATTGAATAATCTTGGTGCATGCTTTGGGCATGACCAGACCTTCAAATATGGTGCATCCACTAGGTATGTCTTTGTCAATGTTGTGGGCACAAAAGTACGTTTTCCAGGTCTCCTGGGATGTGGCCTGGTTGAGTACGTGAGCAAAGGTGGGCGGGTTTTGGTCAGTCATTTTCTCTTTCATGGGTGTGGTCAAAAAACTGTAGCTGCTACCAGTGATAAGTAGCGCCTTTTGGGAAAGCTTCAAATATGGAATTAAGAAAGAAGAGAAGTATATTTTATTAGATAATACTTTAGACTTATATAGACTTTACTGTGGCAGGGATTTAGTTGGATCAAACCTAGTGGTTGGTCATGTGCAAGATGGGTTTGAGCCACTAGATACTTGGACAGTCAGGTGATATTTCTTGGTTACCATTCTCAGTATGTCAAACAGTATATTAGAAGGGGACCAAATTAGGCAATAGCTGGATGTTAAGTAGGTTGGTGGTAGCCAGAATGCTTGTACATCCAGACCCTTGACACCAGACTAAGAAGTCAACTTGAATTGCCAAATCCAACAACATGAACAAATGCTGATCCCTTACGGTGGATATCTTGTTTTGGCGCTTGACTCATTACCAGGATCAAGCCACCCTGTTGTGATCTGAGGCACGGCACAGAGTCACAACGGGAAATCCTAACCTTAGGATTGGATTTGTACTAAGTCTTGGTTAGAATGGCAGGGAAGGCTATACAATTACCTTGTGGCCCTGAATGAATAATATCTACTAGATGTGGCTAGAGAGGCGCCAAAGTACGTAGAGACACAAAGACAAAATTGTGAATAGAACTTAATTTTATTGGAAAATAGGAAATGGATTATATAGTGGTTTGTGATACCACAAAACAATACCAGGACGGTAGGATCACTTGCCACAAGCATGAGTGGGGTAAGTGAGTTGCGCAGGATCAGGAAACTGAATAATTGTATTTCTTAATTCAGAGCCAGCCTCATTTTGAAGGGCAAAAGCGAAAGAAAGAGATTTGTCCTCAAAATAACTTAATGAAGGCAAAATCAAAACATGGTGAATGGCAACATTCACGACATTGCCCCCCTCCTAGATTGGCCTTAGGGGGGTGATACTTGCGGAGGAACTTAGTATGCACACAAGCAAAAGGTCAACCACTAGAGAGGAGCTTTACTGTATACTCTGATTTCTTGCTTAAATGTCACTTCTAAGGGCCCAATCCACAACAAGTCTAGCTTATGAGCTTGTCCTCCTACTCTGTGTTGATAATACAAAATGTGGTCTCCAATGGCAAACTCAGACAGGGGGATCTCCCAGTATTGTCAGGGGAGAGCTCCAGCAGCTTGGTCTTATAGGCAGATGTGTAGGCAGTAGCCTGGATATCAATGATGCGGTTGACTTGATCTTTTATGTGCTCATCAGGGTTCATGGCCTTCTCAGAGGAGAGTAGGGGGCCCCCAGGAGCAATGGGGTAGTGGCTTCACAACCATACAGCATATCAAAAGGGGAATACCCAGTAACACGATGCTTGCTAAGGCAATAGGCAAAGAGAGAAGCAAGTAAGTATAGATCCCAGTTGGCGGCGTCAGAGTAAGTAAGCTTCCCCATGATAGAAACCAGAGTTGAGTTGGCGCGCTCAACTGCCCCATTGGTGGAAGGATTATAGGGTGCAGAGAAAGACTGGTGAGACCCCAAGGCTTCAACCACTGAGGTCACTAACTTGGTGTTGAAGTTAGTCCCATTATCAGACAACAACACCTGAGGGCAACCATGGCAGAAGAATACATCTTGCAGCAGAAAGGCGGTGATGGTCTTAGCAGTGATGTCTTTAGTAGGACAAGCTTCTACCCACTTGCTAAAATTATCAACAACAATTAGGATAAAGTAGCAACCAGAGCAGGAACAAGGGAGAGGCCCTACAGCGTCAATACTGACAGTGTGAAAGGCGTGTTGAGGGGGACTAGCTTGAACTCATGAGTGGTGGCTTTAGGACGTTGGAGCTGGCAATCATGACAACTAGCAATAACATCTGAGATCAGCAAGCAAAGATTTTCCCAGAAGTAATTCTTCTGGAGCCAGGCATGGGTCTTGGCAACGCCCCTGTGTCCTGTCTTCTTATAGGCTTGCAGCACCAAAAAAAGGCAAAGACTAGGCCTTACATAGGGTAAGTATTGGTCTTGTACCTTCTTGAAAAGTTGATTTTCAAAAATGAGGGTGTCTTCAGATAGCTTAGAAAGGGTGACTCAAACTTCCTCTGTCTTGCTCTCCCATGACAAAGGGTATCCAATTAGTTCATACAACCAGTCAGCTTCAGCAGGGTGTAGAGCAAGGATGGGCATTCTGGACAGTTTGTCAGTATTCTGATGTTGAATCCTGGGGCAGTGCAGCACAGTGAAGTCATATCCTTGAAATTGGAGAGCCCATCTAGCTAGTTGTCCTTCAGGTTACTTGAGTTGTTGTAGCCATTTAAGCAAAGCATGGTCAGTAACCACAGTGAAATGGGTGCCATACACATAGGGCAGAACTTCTTGACAACATGCAGCATAGCAAGGCACTCTTTCTCTGTTACACTGTAATTCTTCTCATGTTTATTCAGGACACAAGAGGTATAAGCTACAGGGTGATCCATACCCTCATCATCCAGTTGAGCCAATATAGCCCCAATAGCCAGGTCACTAGCATCAGTATATAAGATGAATTTCTTATCATAGTCAGGTTATACTAAGATGGGAGCCTCTTTGAGTTTTTGCTTGAGGGTTTCAAAGGCTTGTTGTTGACTGGCGGTCCATTTGAAAGAGACATTACACAACAGCCGGACCAAGGGTTCACTAGTGTCAGTAAAATCAGGGATAAATTGCCTATAGTATCCCATCATGCCTAGAAAGACTTGGACTTCTCACAGGTTGGTGGGCGGAAGCATTTTTTCAATGGCTTCAACTTTTTTAGTTATGGGGTGGATTCCTGTCTGAGTCATCTCATGGCCCAAAAATTCAAGGCATTCCTTGAATAAGGCGCACTTAGGTGGTTTTAACTTAAATCCAGCTTCACAAATCTTTATGAACACCTCCTTGAGATGGGCCAAGTGATCAGTGAAGGTGGCACTGAAGACAGTTATATCATCTAAGTACACTAAAACACATGAGAGCTTCAAATCACAGAGAATGGAATCCATGGCTTGTTGGAAAGTAGCTGGAGCATTGCAGAGTCCTTGCGGAATTTGAGTGGGCTCAAACAATCCTTCAGAAGTGATGAGCGCAGCCTTCTGTATATCTTCAGGAGAGATATCAACTTTCCAGTAGCCTGATGCCAAATCCATAGCTGAGAAAAATTTAGAGCCTCCCAGACAACAGAGTGCATCATCAATGCGTGGTAAGGGGTAGGAATCCTTCTTGGTTAAGGAATTCAAGCGTCGGTAATCCATCATAATATGATGACCTCCATCCTTCTTTTTCAGTATGAGTAAGGGGGAGGCCCATGGACTTTGGGAAGGAGCAAGCATTCCAGCGTCTAGAAGTTGTTTGAGCTCTTTAGACACCTGAGCATCCTCTACTTGACTGCAGCGGTAGGGTTTAGCGCAAAGGGGGGAGCATCACCAGTATCAATTTGATGAATAACTCCTTTAGCTAGACTATAATCACTGTTGCCCTTAGCAAAGATATCTAAAAACTGGTCCAGTAGGTCAAGAACCTCTTTCTGTTAAACCAGAGATAGTTGCGGAAAGTCTTGGGTGGTGAACAATGATAGTACTTGGGGCTCATCCTCAGGTAAGTTAAAGTCCTGGAACATATCAAAGGGATGGAGAGATAGGACGTCAGGAGCATTCAATATCTTGTCATAGCCAACAACCTGCCCTCTAGACACATGTATGGGGAGGGCAGTCAAGTTGGCAATCAGCAGTTGAACAGGGTCTTTATGAGAGATATCCAAGATTCCTGGACAGAGATAGGGTTTGTTGCGCCCTAGCAAGGGAGGAGAGTACAACTCTAGGATTGTACGCTCAGGCAGCTCATACAATATTTGGGAGTCTAGGATAGTTTGAGACCCAGGCGTAATAGTCACAGCAGAAGTGGCCAAGAGAAGAATCCCTTCTGAAGCAGGGCAAGCCATAGGAGAAACTTCATGTTGGAGGAATGGGTTTGGTATTTTAAAGTGAAAACACCAGTGAAATATTCCAAGACACATGTCTTGAGGCGCTTCCTGGGAACTTTAACTAGCTCTTCAAAGATCAGAAGGACTTCATATCCCAATATAGAGAGGAAGCCGTCCTTTAAGTTGATGATCCCATTATATCCCTAAGGAATTGAGTACCAATTAGCAGGTCATAGCTCTTGTTCTCCAGGACAACGGCAGGCGCGGCCAAGAGCAGCTTGCCAAATTGCATGGGCAGAGCAGAATAAGCTCCTATAGTGAAAATCATGGACAGCCCAGCTGTACCATACAATTGATTATAGTTAATATTGGGGGCAAGTTTGAGTTTCTTGACCAGCTTCAAGGAGATAACATTAACAGGAGACCCTGTGTCTAAGACAGCCTTAATTTTCACCTTTTGGATGGATATTTCAACACAAGTGGTGGTGCAACCAAAGGGAGGGAGGACAGCCAGAATGTCTTGGGCTTCTGTTAGTTCTTTGTCCCACTTTTCAATCATGCATCTGAGGCCCGGGAACTCCTTATAAACTGTCTGGAGAGGGAGCAAGATGGAGACGTTTTTGAACACAGCGTCAGCGACCTCAGCAGTTTATTCAGAAGACTTGACAAGCACGGGATATCTCTTGGCTTGGGTGAGGTAAGGGCGAGAGACAACCTCCTTGGCTTCAGGCAGAGGCTTGGCAGTTGTAGTAGTCTTCCCAGAACGTAGTTTATAAGGAACTGTAATAGTTTCAGGGATGGCCAATACAGAGTACCCATAGCCATCAGGATCTTCTACATCAGAATTGTCCAAGTCAGAGTCATCAGATATGTTGTGGAATAGCAGCAGAATGGGAGGAGCCTCATTTTTAGCAGGCTCAGAGTCAGCAATGGAGGGGGGAACTGGAGGAGACTGGGAAGAATTTTCAACCAAGAGTGTCTCTGCCTCTAGGTTGACTGTTCTTTTCCCGCCTGCTCTTTGGGATCAGCTCCTTCAACTTGAGGGTTAGTGTAGACCCGGGAATGGTGACCTATTTGTCCAAAGTTATGGCAACCCTATTGTTGAGGAGGATTCTGCAAGTTCATGGTAAGGATACACGGCCCATGTGAAGACAAACTAGAGGTAGAGGCAGCACAATTCTCTCGCACAACTGCCCCAAAATGGGTGAGGTGCATATCCTGCAACAGTGTCTTTATGCTCTTCATGGAAGAAAACATGGCTTTATGGGCCTTGAAGTGAAGACACAGGAGCTGGTTAACCTTGAGGGCTTGAGCGCAAGCCATGTATGCTTCATGTGTGGTCAACTGGTGGCTTTTGATCAGTTATTGTACCTCCAGGTAGAATATATCTGTGAATTCAGCTAGTGTCTCATGGCAGTTTCATAGATAGTTAGGAAAGCTGCAATGGTTGAGGTTCTGGGGTCAAAAACTTGCTTAAAGGTAGGCTTGAAATGTGCTTCTGGAGTTGGGCCACCGTTGTTGCTATTGAGTACATTTATGTGTGGGGAGAATTCTGCTTCTGACTTGGTGGGGAGGCTTCCTGGTCCACAGCTAGCAAACACTATCTTTGAGGATAGTCAAGGTGTCAGCAGTACAGGTGCCCGTATTATTAGTGAGGGTGGTCTGCTGCTCAGTAACATCCAGGCGCTGACCCTGTGTAGTTACTACCAAGGAAAGCTCAGCCAGTTGGGAAGTAAGATATGGGCCTACCAAAAGGCAAGGGGCAAACCTGTCATTTACTGAATCAACCACTTCACTTAGTTCTTGTACGTCTTTATCAAGCTCAGAGTGATCTTGCTTCAGGAGGTCCACTTCATTGGCTAGAGCTATCAACTCTCTAGCACAATGGATGTGGGGGGCTCCTGACAAGCCAGGGCAACAATCATCTTTGCCCACAACTTCAGGTGGACTAACTACAGACGTCATCGCCTCACACAAAGTAGCAACCTCTTGTTGTAATTCAGCAACCTGAGCCGTCAGTGCAAGCACTTGAGGGTCAGGATGAGAGACTTTGGGGGGCAATCCTGACTGCAGATAGATGCTCTTAAATCTTAAATGGCATCCCAAAGCCTCTGTTCTCTATCTGCTAGCTCATCAGATGGAGGAGAAGGCGGGGCATCTGCTTTGGAGGCAGACAGTTCATTTACTTGAGTCTGGAGTTTGGCAATGGTGGCAGCAGTAGCAGCCCTTTCTTGATCAAAGCCCTTGCCAAGTTTGCAGAGGCCCTTTGCAGCATGGATTGCTACTTGCTGTAATTGGTCAAAGGAATAAGCACTGAACTTGTTAAGTTGTTGCACAAGTTGTTCAAAGTTGGTGAGATAGGCGCTTAAAGTAGAGTCTACTTGGGCACGCCAGGGCTGTTCCAGTTGGTGGAACTCATGAAGGCGCTCTCTGACATACTTGGGGATGGATTGGCACATTCTTTCAATGGAAGTGACCAAACAAGACTTGGAGGTGACAGAGTTGCGCTGATTGTTGGATACTAAGAAAAACAGGGAATGAATCCACTGCTTTTAGGTCGCAAACTGATCCCAGTGATGGGTGACAGCGGCTTGCAACAACAAAATTTTCTGAACATGAAGCCCTAATACCATTTGATGATGGGCTAAGGTAGGTTGTACAAAGGAGGACAATAAATGTTCAGCGGAGTCAGCCGCCAAGAGGAGATGCTAGGGAAATTGTGGCGCTACAATCAATTTGTAGCATTCTTCCTGATTGAACTGAAGCTGGAGGCAAGGGATGGCCCCATCACAGGCTATCCCAAGGGCTACCGCCATGACTTGTTCCAAGTCAGGGGTACCCAAAGGGTAGGCCACTAGGCGTGGACCACTCCCAAGGTTCAGCACAGTAGGGACAATAGGCAGGTTGGCAATGTCTTCTTCAATAGGAGGACTGGTAATTTCAGGCAAAGTTGGCTCCTGTATAGGTGGAGGCAAAGGTCCTGAAAACTTAGTTGTGAAGGGGGTAACCAAGGGTCTTACAGCCCCTGTAGTGAGCACCATTTTTGTTGTGATCTTAGGCGCAGCACAGAGTCACAACAGGAAATCCTAACCTTAGGATTGGATTTGTACTAAGTCTTGGTTAGAATGGCAGGGAAGGCTATGCAATTACCTTGTGGCCCTGAATGAATAATATCTACTAGATGTGGCTAGAGAGGCGCCAAAGTACGTGGAGACATAAAGACAAAAATGTGAATAGAACTTAAAAATATTGGAAAATAGGAAATGGATTATATAGTGGTTTGCAATACCACAAAACAATACCAGGACGGTAGGATCACCCGCCACAAGCATGAGTGGGGCAAGTGAGTTGTGCAGGATCAGTAAATTGAAC
This sequence comes from Entomophthora muscae, assembly GCA_014839935.2. Taxonomy (NCBI): domain Eukaryota; kingdom Fungi; phylum Entomophthoromycota; class Entomophthoromycetes; order Entomophthorales; family Entomophthoraceae; genus Entomophthora; species Entomophthora muscae. The sequence goes on from QTSX02000100.1 coordinate 28,410, forward strand.
AATTAAATTCCCAATTCAGAGCCAGCCTCATTTTGAAGCACGATAGCAAAAGAAAGAGATCTGTCCTCAAAATAACCTAACAAAGACAAAATTGAAATATGGTGAATGGCAACATTCACAACACACCCCCTTTATCATCCCACTGTGTGATCAACCCTATCATGTTCCTGTTATCCATGACTCACATTAACTATATAATTATTATCTCTCAATAAAGAATATTATCTAGTTTCTAAATATTTTCCCCTTGTAACTCTGCTAAAGAAGCACAGTTACAACAATACTACTGTCCCTGCCGCCAGTCCGTGGTTGTCGGTGGACAGGTCAATGTCCTACCTCATTAAGTTGGTGCCAATCCTTTGGTGGGCCCTGCCCACTCAGTCTGCAACCCGCCAGTTTCCAAACACTAGCAAGCTGGCAGATCAGGGTTGGTTCCCTGACACCATTAAAATCACTCCACTAAGCAACCAGGGAGCACGTTTGGGGACCGGCTCTTGGGCACCCAAGCCTTCTTCTGGGACCTGGACAATTGGGTCCTCAAAAGGGAGGGGCATTGGACAGACCAAACCTGGGGGCGTTGAGGGGGCTGGTTCAAGGGCAGGAAACTCAAGGTCATTGCAAGCAAGACTTCTCATGACGTTCTTGCTGGTGGCAAGGATAACCTGGGCCCATCTGGGGGTGTCCTCAAACAGGTGTAAAAACTAACCAAGGTTGGCTCCAACTTGGTGAAATGAATGGGAGATACAACCCCAAAGATCTGGGGAAGTACACCATATCATTACCAAGGCTGGCACCAGGGTGAGAGTAACAAACTTAGCAAGGGGCACCAACATTTTATTTGGGCCTAAGAAGAACCCAGAAACTACAATTTGTCTCCTTAGTTCAATGTCTCAGGAAAGTAATCAAGGGAGGGCAAGAACAAGCAAGTAAGTTTGTTGAGACCAAAGGGGAATTGAGGACGGCAACTGCGGAATACAGGGACTTTGAAAGAAAACCTGAAAGCTCCAAAGCGTATATAAAGCAGTGGCTTAATTAAAGCAAAAGAAGAATGAAAACAAAGTTAAAATAGGTAATTATATTGATTGAATCACTAATTTTAAGTTTGAACAGATTTCTTTTAAAACAAAAGCAATAATCCTTAATGTTAAAGCCAAAAATGTATATGGGGGCTTTGAAAGGACACAGCAAGGCCCGGAAACAAGAAGAAAAGCTAAGGAAGGAGAAAACCAATACTAACACTTTATAAAATCAAAGGGACCAAAAAGAGGACCCAAAAGACAACAAAAAATTTAAGTTAAAAAGGTTCAAACTTTAATTTTAAGAATGAGCAAGCAGAGGACCAAAGGTTTACTGTCTTGCTTTAAGGGAAGCCATCTGAATTTGCAAGGTCAGGTGACCTCAGCCAGTCATTTGATTGGATGAGATGGAATTTTTTGCCAGTAGTTTCAGGGAGTTTGGATGGTTTCTCTCTAATTTCTGACCCAACCTCTGATTGGCTAGTGCCTATAGGACACTTCTGGATGCCATTAATTTCAGTTGGAATGGATTTTGTTGATTTAAACAAAGTGCAACCTGGTTGATTAGACCTAATCAATTTTAAATGCAGGCAAGCCCAAGCCAAAAAATATCCAAATTGATCAGAGATTCCTCCCAAGTAGGAACAGAGTTCAAAACATCAGTATTTGTCGCCTGGGAAGGGTATGGCAACACAAATCTCTCATCAATTGTATGGGCTAAATCCTCAAGAGAATTAAGGGGCTTGGCTGGCTTTGGAGCAGATTTTTTTGTGCGTCGTGGGAAGATTGTCCTATCCAAGGCTAAAGGGGGAGTGACTTTACAAAGTCTGCCAAATTAGAGTCAAACCACCTGAGGCCCTTCAAGATAGCTGCGGTCCATGACAATCACACCTACCAACTTGAAGACACCCAAGGGAACACCAAGAAGCTTCACCATGATTGCTTGTGCCCCTTCTGCGCCATCCTCACACAAAAGTTGTTTGTGTGGACCTTCCCAGATCTTTTGCAGGCTCTGATCCTGGTGTCTGACAACAAGCAGGGGGCAAGGAGGGTGTTGCAACTGAGTTTCCAGACTCGTCTGCCAATGTATCTTACAATATGCAGGGGGCGCTCGATGAGTTGCCTCTTGATGTGTCTAACGACATGGACCAATCTGATGACAATATCAAACTAAGGGCACTTTCTCCTAATTAGGAGCACTGCCAATTCAACTTGCTGATCCCCGCACGAGTTATTCCTCGGCTTCGAACCTTACATGGAACTTCCCACCATGCCACCCCCTTGTGGCCCAATGGCTTTCCTGTATGGTATATTAATTACAATATTCTACAATAAACAACATATTATTCTTATTATTCCTGTCCTTTCTATTGGACTATTGTCTTCCCCAAATTAAATACTGAATCCTCATTGGTTCAGTCGCAACAATTGGATATTGGAAGGGATGCTTTTTAAATTGAAGGTATTTTATCAACCAAATGCATTTTTTATATCTAGACAGTCTTAGATGGGGTAAATTGTGAGCAGAGCGAATGGTTTATCCTTTTATGGCCGTCCAGATACACGATGCCTGGCTGTTTGTTATACCCAGCCTAGTATTAATTCTATCTAGCCACAACTCTTGCTATGAGGCCCTGCAGCAAACACGACCACTCAAGCGAAATATAATTATAATTGCTTTATCAGACAAATGGGATTAGTCAAACGTCTGGAATCAGGTTGTGACTGCCTGAGCCCCACTCTTCCTCTACCCCTGATACCTTTCCAGGCCGATAATTAAACTTGCAAGGTTGGATTTAAGACAACTCTAGCCGTTGTAGTGAACAACGGGATCATCTATTTATTTGGCGCAGCAAGTTGAGTATGAAACATGAGTTTTCATAAGTCCACCTCTATGGCAGAGCTTAAGATCTGTCAGCACTGCTATTAAAATAGTGCATTTTATTTCTAGATTGATTTTAAAGTTATTATAAATTTATTATAAAAAATCAGAAGCCTTAGCCACATGAATCGGGTTCCAGGATCGAAAAGCTCATGTTTATTTTGACAAATTTTACGCCATCTCCTTGAAATCATTGTAGTGTGGGAAGTTTAATAATTTCCTGAATGCTTGTTCTCCCAAAAGGAGATGGGTTCCATACAGATCCACTTCATAAGCGTCATCCTTGCCTGTAAGCAGGGATGGATTGCACAGTCATAAGCCTACATCAAAAAGCTGGGGACGCAGTTTGACCACATGTCCTATAATACGTCCCAAGTCGACAGACAGCTGTCTGATGCCAGTTTTCCTTTTATATTTATTTCAACCCCGTAGATTATTCTTAATCTCGCTTGTAGGCTTTTATCATAGTGCCATTCACTCAACCACAAGCTAAGCTAAAGCACCTGGTTATTCGCGCAGCTCTTTACCCCTGAGATGAATCCCTCCCCAGGACACAAGCCGATCAAAAGAATAATTTCTTTCTTCAAGAAAGGCTCACAGACTCTCAATGCACAGCGACACGGTATTAGCCCTCACCTTGAGATGCAGGGTATGTCTTTTTGAAAGCTGAATGTCCTCGAGTATTTATTTTCATAACTTTGAAATTATATAAATCATTCCGTTGTTTTAATAAGGCACTTTTGTATAGTCTGAACTATGTTTGTTTTCTGGGTTGATCATTAAACTATACATCTTAATTTTTAAACTGCTCAGAATAGCTTAAACTTAGTTGCTTATAGTTGTGGCACTGCTTCAGGAGCAAGATATTACCCGGTCTTCTCAAGAAATAAAGAGTTATTTGCGACTTCTCCAAGGCGATGTTTGCGAAACTGTGGAGCAGCTCACCTGTCTCTCTTTAGCTGAAGTTGGTATTTTAGTTGGGGTGAGTTGTTCAAAAAACCTCCGAGGAGTCGAGAACGCCTCGGGTACCAGCTGCTACATAGGTATGCTATTTCACACCCCAATATATTTACTTTTCTTTAGATACAATCCTGTTTGCAATGTATTCACAGGAGACTGCTTTCGATTGTTTACTCCACTCGAGGCCACTTAAAAAGGCCGGAGCAGACCTGCTCCAGACGAAGTGTAGGTTTTTTGTTAATCTTTTGAGGTCCAACTGTCTAATTCGGAGTGAGACGGTAGAGGGGTTGCGAAGCCAGCTGATCAAGTGCGGCTGGAGAGCTAACCGAGATTCACAGGAAGATGCTGTAGAGTTCTTTCTGTTTTTAACTGGCGTTTTTGAGCTGCCGTTTCTGCCTCTCAACATTCAACTTTTTCACGGTGCCCTTGAAGATGCCTCTGATGATAAATTCACCGCCGATAGGGTCCTTGCATTATCTCTCCCACCCTCCCTCTTCCCCAGTAAGCTTCCTCCAAGCCGCCCTTCCGATCTATCCCTTATTTCTGGTTTATCGAATCGTAGTGATGCGCCTAGCCGAGAAGTAATTAGCGTTGAAACCCTTCTTTTGGATTACTTCTGCAGCAATCGCATCCAAGGAATTAGACGAAGCCTTCAACCCTCTCAGCAATCCGAATGTGAAAAAACGGCTGTCACAGATGCTTGGTCCATGCTTAAACTTCTCCCCTTCTATACCTCTCAAAACGAGCTTGGAGTCGTGTCTGAAATTAGGGAAGCTGATCTCTCTGACCCCGACTTGATTCTCCCGTTGATGATTAAACGTTACACCCAGGCTCCCGATGGCACTTATATCCGAGACAGCCGGCACATTGCTCTGTCGACTGAAATTAACTTTAACAACTTTATTAAGCGGCTAGATGAACCAATTGCCGAAATCCCCACTAAGGAGTACCGCCTTCAACTCAAAGCGGTAGTTTGTCACATTGGTACCTCTCTACAGTCTGGTCACTACATCGTGTACGTCCGAGATACTGTGACTAATGACTGGCTGGAGCTGGACGACCTCAGCCAAGAAAAAGTGCGCCGATTCACATCCGTTCGATCCGCCACTAAGGCATTTGCCAGGATGGGCCAAAATGCATACCTCTTGTTATATAAGCTAAGTACCGGGCCTTCGTCCTCTTTCAGAGCAGATGGCGCCTTCATGGATGCTAAGGTTGCACGCAAGTTGCAAGTTCAGGAGCTATCAAATCTTAAGGAAAAGTCCTGCCCTATACAGTAGCATATCTATGGTATGTGTACCACCATGCCTTTAGCATTGATGCTAATTAAAAAGACTTATTCTGATGTGTAAATAGCAGTCGTTTATACCATTGAGTTGAATAGGAAATACAAAAATAATCATAATTAACCCTCATGAGCTAGGATTCTAAAGCAACTCACACGTTCAATCTATTGCAACATCTTTGCTTCATCTTAGTAGATCAAGCATAATGCAGTGACAAGGTTACATTATGGGAAGTGAGAAATAGAAGAAAGGATGACTTATGGAATACTTGGAAAATGCCTTATAAGGCAATTGTAAAGGAGAAGAGGGATCGATGTATTCCCTGTTATAGTAGGAAAATTTATGGTGGGGTTAACCGTCCAAAACAGACAAGACCAGTGCCGTAAGGCGGCCAAAAGATTGACAGACCTTAGTGATTTAAATCTGGTTCTTGAAAAGAAATAGATGAAAGCTGCTTCAGCCCTGGAAGCCAACAGAAACATTGAATTACCCCGACTTTTCCCATAATTACAAGGAACCAATTTTACGTCATGTACTACCCTGTGAAATCAGGGCTCAACCCACAGGTCGACCAAGATGGATAATCATGGCATCATTGAGACACAAAATTCATCGGCCAAACCTACAGGTGAAAATATTCTAACCAATCGCCGTTACTGTGCTGTATTAGCAAAGTTACAAGGGGAAAATATTTGGAAACCAGATAATTACCTTTATTTATAGAGATGGCTTATGTAGTTTGGTGGAATCATTTTAGGAGGAACATGATTGGGCCAATCAATCAGTTGGATTGAGCAGGGGGATGGCCTGATTCTCATAATGAGTCAAGTGCCAAATTAAGCTGTCCATCATGTAGGGATGCCATTTGGTCATGTTGCTAGATTTGGTCATTTGAGTCAACCTCTGCATTCGGCTTTGGGTCACAGGGAAGTTGGGTTGCGAGTCATAAACCTGTTTAGTCAGAACTTTACCGGGGGTCAACCCATTGTTTTGACACCCTCCCCCCAGCTGAGGGTCAGCTTTCTCAGGGGGAAGGTCTGCTGGAAGGTCATTGGGAGAACAGGCGCTGTACTCTACCAGCTGTTGCTCTATTGCTGGGATTGAGGTCTTGCGCTGCTTTTGACAGGCCTTGCAAGGTCAAAGACTATTATGGTGTAAGACCTTGTCCTGTTTTCTTTTTCCCAATCTTTCCACCAGGTAATTATTGTTGCCATTTACCTTTAGAATGATGGTGAGGCCTACTTTTTTGGGTTGCAATTTGCTTTTGTCCTTGTTCTTTACCCAGACCTTGTCTTCAACTTCATGCCTTTCTTTCAGAGGGACAAGCATAACCTGTAGATGTTTCTCTTATCTGAATGTTTGTCCAGCATTGGTGTGATGCACTTGGAGATCAGATCTGAGTGGAACTTGCTTTGGCATTACTAACTTGGGCCCTGTTAGGGCTTGACCTATATTTGGCTATGTGCTGTAAACTAGTTCAAACAGACTCTTTCCAGTGGATCTGTTCACCTGAGTGCAACACACCAAAAGTGCAGTTGCTAGTTGTATGGGCCAGTCTTCAGGGGCCCCAGCGGTGAGCTTGGAAAGGGCTTGCACTAGGCTGCTATTCAGCCGCTCTACCCTGCCGTTAGCCTGAGGATGTTAGGGGGTTGTTACTGTATGCTTTACTCCTTGCTTTGCCTGATATACATTGGTGTCATCAGATGTTAGCACCTTACCTCTGTCTGTGACTAGTAATTCTGTTTTATGAACTTGTGAGAGAGGGGGATAAACTAACTAAGTTTGGCTCCCATCCTGGAGGAAGGATCTACCAGGACACCATCCAGTGCGGGACTGGTATGGCTGCTTGAAGGGGTGTCCAAAGAGAGGACGCAGTAGATAGCCAGGGAAAATAGGAGTCCAAAACCATCAGAATCATTCCACTAAGTAACCAGGGAGCACGCTTGGGAGTAGACTCTTGGATGCCCAAGCCTTCTTCTGAGACCAGGACAATTGGGTCCTCAGAGGGGAGGGGCATAGGGCGGGCCAAACCTGGGGGGTAGTGGAGGCTGTTTTGACGGCAGGAAACTCAAGGTTATCACAGGTAAGACTCCTCATGACGTTCTCACTGGTAGCTAAAAATCCTGAGCGTGTGTGGGGATATCCTCAAAAATATGCAAGAACTGATTGGGGTTAGTGCCAACGTGGAGGAAGGAATTAGAAATATGACCCCAAAGATCTGGGGAGGTAGACCATATCATTACCAAGGCTGGTTCCAAGGTAAAAACCATAAACTTGATCAGAGGCACTAACATTTTTAGAGTCTGGAAGCAAAGCCCAACAAAAAAGAGATGGTTTCTGTTGATTTTTGTCTTAAACTCAAAACAGAAGGCTCAGGGACAAGCAGAAAGTCTCCTAAACACAAGGAAAGGACAGGGAACAGCAACCGCAGACCAAAGGGTTGGAAAGCGTATAGAAACACTTTATAAAGTGTAAATGAAGCGTCAACAAAAGCAAAAGCAAAGCAAGAACAAATTTTTTAACTTAAAATAGGTAAATATACAGAGTTTATTACTAATTTTTAAAATTGAGTCAATTTCTTTAAAACAAAAGAGGTAAGATTTAACTTTGACGTTAACAACGTCTATAGGGACTTTGGAAAGCTGCTAGAAGGCCCAAAAGCAAAGAGATAAGATAAGGAAAGACAAAACCTTTACTAACACTTTAGAGAAATAAAAGGGCCAAACAAAAGGGCTCAAAATCTACCATAATATTAAGATTGAAAGGTTCAAACTTTATTTGTAAGAATGAGCAAGCAGGGGACCAAAAGTCCCCTGTCTTGCTTTAAGGGTTAGAATCAAAATTCAAGGTCACCTGACCCAGAGGCGCAGGTTTGATTGGCTGCAGGAGAAATTTTGCCAGGAAGATCCAGCAAGCTGGAGGGTTTTGCACCAATTTCTGACTCCAACTCTGATTGGCTGGGATCAAATGAATGAAGCAGCTCACCATTCAATCCAGTTAAGTTGGGATTTAATGATTTGGCAGTGGCGCGACCTGATTGTTTAGACCTAATTAATTTTAAGTGCAGTCAAGCCCAAGCCAAAAAATAGTCCAAATTAATCAGGGATTTCTCCCAAGTAGGGACAGAGTTCCAAATGTCATCATTTGCCGCCTGGGAAGGGTATGCCAATGCAAATCTCTTGTCAACTGTGTGGGCTAAATCTTCAAGGGAGTTTAGGGGCTTGGCTGGCTTCTGAGGAGACTTGGTGCAACATGGGAAGATTGTCCTATTCAAGGCCAAAGGGGAAAGTGACTTTACAGAACTTGCTGATGGTTTCTTGGCCTATGAATCTTCAAACATTGTTGCTAGTGTGGGCTTTGACAGCCTGCACCACTGACTATCTGTTGGCAAAGCCTATATCAGTGATGATGTATTTTTTATCATTACTTTTTCCAGGAAAAGTGCCTACAATGTCCAGCACCCATACATGAGGGGTAATTGTAACTGAATTGGAAGTACTAACTTGGGAGGGGTATTGCTCTTAGAAAATTTCTCACATACCTTGCATTGTTCAAGCATTTCATGGATATCTCAGAAAAGGGTAGGCCACCAGGCTTTATGCTTCAGTAACCTGTACAGATTTCTGCTTTTGGTGTGTACTAGGTCCCTTTGGTAGTGTAAGATGGTGTCTACTCTTTGGCATGTGGGTAAATATGGGATGGTTACTCCATCTGACATTTTTAGTGCAGCGTCCCAGAGATGTCTGCAAACAAGTGTTTGTTTTTGATGGCAGTGTTACAGGTAATGTATGTGGTGCCCAGAGAAAATATCTGGTCTTTGGTGTGTAGCACAAGAAGAGGCTAATTGGGATCTGGTCTGTTCTGTCTCCTTAAGGCCCAGACATAGAGCTGTGATAATATGTTTTCAATAACTAGTTCTGCCCCTGGCTTGTACTGGATGTTCATGTTGTTCCTTTCAAGGAATACCATCTATTGGGCCTTCCTTTGGGAAAGGTTTGTCTACATTTTAAAGTAGATGCGTGATTTGTGAGGGCTGTGAACTCCTTTTGTCTTTTGAGGTGACAGCGCCACTTCACCAAGCAGTGTATGATTTCAAGTAGTTAAATTGTTGTGAATTGTTTAACAGCATTTGCTGTTGGTTAGTTTGCGGTATTTGTATGCTGCAGGTAAGAACTCCAAAGCATCAGTCTTTATACAGTGCACTCCACCTATTGACGTGTCCAGGGTGTCAGTCTTCATTGGGAGTCTCCATCCCTTATTGTTTATTGCAAGATAGGGTCCATCACTAGTTTCTCTTTAAGCTGGCAGAAACAGAAGTCCATCTGGGGTGTAAATTCACTATCCCCTTTGGCTTTGGATCAAACCATATTTCCCCACTGCACCAAGAAGGTCCCCAAGACAATAGCCAAGCCGCTTAATTTCTTAGTGGATTTGGTGCACACTGTGGATGAGAGATTTGTTCTGGCTTACCCAGTAGATCCCCCAGTCTTGATTGCCCCGCCCTTGGAAGAAACACTGATTAATTTGGGTTACTTGTTGACATGGTGTCACCCACTTCTAAAAACAATTAGAAATAGCCAATTAAAAGATGCCACGTCAACACACAGAAAGTCAAATAAATCTGAAATTCCTGTGATACCCCCAGCCAATCAGGTGGAGCTGCGGAAATCAGTTTGGAACTCTCCAGCACCCCTGGTGTCAGGAACCCATCTGCTCAGAAACATGCCACCCAAAAGGCGTACGGCCGCGGATGGATTCAACCCTGTGACTAGAGAACCAATGGGGACAGAGACCATTCCCATATGGAATAATTCTCCAAGAAGGCAATATCAACCCAGAAGAGGATTGAATCTTCCCAAAAGGAAGTAATCTCAAAGATAACTGAGAAGGAAAGCCAAAGCCAAGGGATGGAATAAGGAAGGAGAAGGCTGACTGGCCCCCATGACCTGCAGTTTCTCTGTAATGGGGGATTCTGTGACAATGGAGTGGCGGTGTACCATACGCCTGGTATCACTTGGTGCCATGACTTGTCAAGGTAATGAGGAGAAGATGAACCAGAATTGGCTCTGGTTCCAAGGGATACACTTGCAGTAAAGGACTGGACAAGGAGCAACCAAAACAACCATTTATACCCAAATGGTCCCCATTGGGAAGACTTGGGTAGTATCATGGTGTTGGATTTCAGGACTAAGAGAGCAAGCAAGAATGAATAAACTGGTGTAGAGGAAATTGACTTTATTAACTGAACAATCAAACACCCTGACAGATGGAGCCTTTTATAGGCTGTTAAGAGCTGTTTAAATTGTAGTTTCAAGGGGAATTGGAGAAATATTGGGGAAATTGGGGAAGGAAACTTGGCAGGGGGGGCTTTGGCTTGAATTTAAAAAAGATTATTTCAAAAATAGAACCAATGGCCCCTGCTGTATCTTCTTGAACAGCTAGGTGTTGTTTACCCTAGCTGTTGAAGAAGCAACAGATTGGGGGCTTCTGGTGTTTCAATTGAACACCAGAATAAGATAAACAACTGTTAAATGGTTTAAAATTAAGTAAAGAGCTTAATTGTTTTTTAACATCATCAGGGTTCAAACCAAAAGCAAATTTGAAAGCTCCTGACCCTGTTGCAACCTCTGATTGGCTGCAGGAAGCCATCTTGCGTGGTGACAAAGGTAACTTTGAATCCAAAATACTAACTTTGTTTAGGCAATCACAAGGGAAGAGAGAGAACCTGGGTTCAATCCCCGTATTGACAGAAAGGATGGCCTCCGGGCTTAAATTAATGTCTTCAAAAAGTAAAATGGAGCTGATACTACTTTCTAATAAACCATTTTTAGGTCCTGGAGGAACACCAAATTTAGGAGAAGAGTTCCCAGACCATGGAACTAATAAAAATTCCTTGTTGTTGTCAGGAAAAATAGACAAGGCATTCCTGACACCTGGTCCTGGCTAGAAAAATTTCTCCATTACCAATGGGATCCAAGCCAGAAAGTTATGTGATATCTTCTCCCTGCAACATACTCCTTTTAACACAGCAAGGGGACTTTCAGTCCCCTGCTTGTTAATTCTCAAATTCATTAAAACTTTGGAACTTTGTTACACTTTTTTTTTGTTTATTTTGTTCAGAAACTCTTCTTTGGAGTCCTCTACAATCTATATCAAAGTGTTAGTTGTTGCTCTATTAGATTTTACCTTGTATCTTCCTATTTTGAACCCAGTGTCTCCTCTGGAACTCCTAGTTGAGACTTTAGCATATAGTTGCTATCTAGTTACCTTCACACTTTCAAAAACTGCTTTCAAATCAAAAATCTAGTTTAATCTCAGTATAAATTCTACTATTACTTTGATCTTACCTTGAATTCTTTTGTTTTTGACTTTGCTTTTGCTCCTGCTCACGCCCAAGCTCCTAAAGACCATTTCCAATTCCTTCCCAATTGCCTGGTCTGGTTTTGCTTGTTGTTTCTTACTGTCCCTCTATTTTCACAAATTTTTAAAAAATTCAGGGGCACAACTTGTATCAAAAAATCCCAAATTTTTTGGTGATTCCAACAATTATTGTCCCTATTTTTAAATTTGTGGTATTTTCTTTGGGTCCATTTGTGCTGCTTCTGTGGATCACCTCTCCCAACTTGTGGATTTGTATTTCTTCTTCAGCACGCCTTGTGGATGATAATCCCTCTAGTCTCCTGCATCTTCCTAGTGACCTCCTTATCTCTAGGGAAGCCCTAGTAAAGAGTTTGACCTGTGATGACTTGGACTTGTACAATTCTGATCATGCTCTGCCCACTCCCTTGCTGAAGGAGATACCTGTGTCTTCCCCCCTTCTTTTAGAGAGTGATGATATGGTACCCCTCCAAGCACCTGTAGTGCAAGTTGCCAGTCCCACTTGACACCTTGATTAATCACTGGCCTGGTATTGATAGGATTGAATGTGTACTTTCCTCATCTCTCTCCTGTGGCCTCTCTCTGGTCCCCTCTCAGAGTGACTGTCCCAGTACTCCACTGGGTGGCATCATGGTGGTTTGTCTCACCAGGATGGGAGCCAAACTTAGTTAGTTTAGCCCCTCTCTCTTACATGGGAGGTACACACAAACTTGGACTTGGTGCCTGTAATGGACAACAGAGGTGCAGTGAGAATCCTAAAATCAGGGATGAAGCAACATATGTAAGCTACCATGCCTAGAAAGGTTCTGAGCTCTCTCTTGTCTTTTGGAGGTGGCATCTTTCAAATATCCTGGACCTTCTGCTTGTTGGGTTTGATCCTGTCTTTGGATACTATGTGGTCTAGAAAGGGTAATTGTTCTAGGAAGAACTAGCATTTGAAAGGATTTTCTAGAAGTTTGTGCTGAGTTCAAGTGATTGTCACGCTTTTTTGCATTACAGCGCCATAATTATTTGAGATTATAGGGCACAGGACATTTGCTGGAATACAGTCATATGTGAGGAAATTAGTGGTATTGTATCAGAAGAGCCAGGATTGAATGGAACCATGATTATTGCCCAGCAATGGCTTCTGATCACACAGAAGCACTTAAAGATTAGGGTCAAGGTCAACCAGATTAAAGATAAAGTAAAGATGGTTCAAAGATGATTTTATTTTAAATGATTTATTCTTCTTATACCTTCTTCAAGGTTAATCTCTTGGCTGCTAGCAATGTCTTCTAGGACATTCTAACACGCCCCTAATTTGGGTAATTATTAATCTAGGTTTGGCGCTTATTGCACCTCAACCAATAGAATATCTTCATCTTCACCCAGCACAAGTGATCCTTGCTGGTATGGAATAATTTAGTACTTCAGAATCACTTTTTACTTTTCTTGCATCCTGCAAGCTTAATGCTTATTAATGTGATAAATATGGGAATTCAAGATTATGAGGAATCAAACCCAGCGCCTTGGCACCCAATGTAAAAGTAAAGCAGCACCTTGGCACCTGCAATATTTGCCAGGCGGCGCTTGCAATAATTTCCAGTTGGTGTGGCGGCGCTTGACGTAAAAGTAGTTTGGCGCTTTGGCGCCTAATCTAATTACTAGGCGGCGCCACGGGGCTTGTGTATTTCTAAAGTGGTGCGGCAGTGAATCATGTATCACTTAAGTGCCGCAGCAGCGCTTATTATTGGCTAATTTAAGGTCCAGCTCAGCAGGCTACTGCTGATCTAATATGCATATGATTTATACTACCAATTTATGTTATTTGATAGCTGCAATTCATATCTACAAGCTCTGTCATACTTAACATCATTGGTTTTTATACTGTTAATTTATGGATTTGGTTGCAGCAATCCCAATCTGTGAGCTCTGTCATAATTGGCATCATTACTTGTTCAAAATTCCCAACAGTGATTAACACCACTTCCAGGTCCTTGTGGTGTTGTTCTAAATCTTGACTGCACACAATGGTATCATCTAGGTAGACAAGGACATGTTTTCTAATGTGAGGTGCAAACACTTCATTCATTAATGTGAAAAAAGTATATGGTGTGTTAGTCATCTCAAAGTTGATGACCACATACTCATAAGACCCATATTTGGTACAGAAGGTGGTCTTTTGAATGTCCTCTTCCTCAATTTACATTTGATTGTAGCCGGCTGTGAGGTCAATCTTGAAGAACACTCTGGCACCTCCAAGTGTGTCAAAGAGGTCATCAATTAAGGGTAATGGGTACCAATTCTGTATAGCAACCTTGTTTAAGTCTCTTTAATCAGTTACTAATTGTAAGGACCCATTTTTCTTGGCTACAAAAGTATAGCTGCTTCAAAAGGCAATGCAAAGGTCTGATCAGTCCTTTCTCTAGGGCTTTTTTAAGGTAAGCGCAAAGATTGTCATCTTTATTTGGAGTGAGGCAGTAGATGTGTTGTTCTTTAGTCATAGCGCCCTTTAATTATATGAAGTTCTGGATGTGTTTTTTAGGGACAGTCCTGGTAAGGACTTCTTGAAGATTTCTGAGTGCTTTGAGACTATCTCTTGATCTTGGGGATTGATAGTAACCTGCTTATCCTTGAAGTAAATAACCTCATATTTGCAGAAGTCACAGTCAATAGCCTTGAGGTTCTTCTTTTCTTCCTGGGTCTCTGTTATATGCGCAAGCACATGATCTATTAGGAGTTGGTCTACTGTGTCCAGGTGTATCTGATGGTTGATTCCTTCATATTTGATGGTTGACACAGAAGTGACCAAGTCTACATGAGGGTTGTTCTTCCTTAGCCAGTCCAGGCCAAGTACCACATCAAATCTGGAAAAGTTGATGACAGATCCTTGAATGATGGAATGGAAGTTTTCCAGGGTGATGGATAAGGGACAGTCTACCAGTAAACAGTAATTTGATATTAATCAGCTAAAACTATGTTCTTAATCTGCAAAAGATCATATTCTAACTTGAACATGTTCATAAAGTTGCTGTTGACTAGGATACATTCTGCAGCTAAGTCCAGGGGTGCTGAACCATTTTAAATTTGAAAACAGAAAGGATAGGACATCAGTTTATTTTAGGTGTCTGGCAACTGTGTAGATTACAGGGTCTCTTGATGATACCTGGATTATTGGACATTGATTGCTATCTTCATATCAATACTCCTCATTAAGCAAGGCTGATGTTTGCCAGGAAGAGCTTGGATTTCTTATTGCTCTCATTAGGCTTTTCCATTGTCCTGTTCACCTTATGTGGCAGTGATACTGAAATTATAACAAATCCAACTGAAAAAGTTGGATTCTGAAAACCCTCTATTGAATAATGGGGTTTCTTTTTTCTGTTCTTTATCCAACCATCTCCCTCATTTTATATTAATTATGGAATTTTTAAATTTTTCCCTAAATACCTACCATGATAACTCCCTGGAAGCTATCATGGTTTCCCAAACTTTATAATAAAAAAGAGTAAAACAATAAAAACAACCGTTTTGATATAAAAATTAACATTTTTGGAATTGATTTTAAATCTCAAAAAAAATAATGTTTTATGCAGAATCATTTCCTCTTGTTTTTTGAGGGAAAATTTTGAGCTAAGATTTTCCCAAATAATTTTACTCACTATTGCAATTTTTCCGACTATATTCAATAGCTACCAGAGTCTATTTTGTCTCCTGATAGAAACTGGTTCCTGTTGGCAACAGTCTCTGTGGTTTGGGGCCTGGCCTGGTCCACCTTGTCAAATGCCTTTGTGGCAAGGTGGAGCACGGACCACATTTGTCACAACTTGTATGCTTTTTATTGTGATAGTCACTTATTACACCCATAAGAAAATTACCTCCCTGATATTTTCATGGGTAAAACCCAAACCACCAAAGAACTGAAAGACTCTGCACTTGGTGCCAAACCCCACAACCCCGCCATGTCACAAGTACAAAAATCTGATAGTGAACCAGACCACAACCAAAGTGGACATGCCCCATATGGGCAAACTTGTCTTAGAAGAAGCTTGCTGAGCCATACCAGTCCTCTGCCTCCATTTTCAGGCCAATGCCAATGCCTACCCCAGTGACACCAAGAAGGTCTTGGGGAAGCTATCATGCTATCAGGAGATGCACTAGATTGGTTTGGGAAGGCCATCTCTGAAGATGTCAAATTCTGCCTTGACTACTCAAGATTTGAGGCCAAACTCATGAGCACTGGTGATGGCCAAGACACCAGACACCAAACCTTGACCACCTTGCTAGATATCAAACAGGGTTGGTGCGCCATTCAGGAATACATCAGCAACTTCTTGAATTTGAAAACTCACACCCAGTTGAAAGACAAACTTGCCACTATCATCTTCAGAAGAGGAGTGAACGCTATCCTTTGAGACCTACTGAAGCACCACCCACCCACACTGAGCCTAGAAAAACTGCTACCCCTATGTAAAGTTCTGAATCTGAACCAGGAAACCTGAATTTAAACCCCGCCTGCATTGGCAGAGCTTCAACACCAAGCCAACTAGGGATGTCTCCCAAGGAAATACAACACCATTATTGAGATGGGTTATACTTTTACTTCCACTAGGTGGGACATCTTACCAGAGTATGCCCTAAGAAGAATACCCCCTCTGTATTCTTAGTGCAAATAAACACCTCCACCCAATCTTAAAAAGTCATCCAAGTGACAATAGACATACTAGGCAATAAGCTCCAGATAGAGGCTTTTATTGATACCAGAGTCAACAAAAGCTTCATTGACTCCATTCTGGAAAAATAATTAGGCTTGGCAGCTTCTGATCATAGCCTACAAGTGATCATGGGAAACAGCTCCCAAGACACTGATTACAAATGCAAGCAAGAACTCCCCTTGAGAGTTGGACAGAACAAATACCCATCATTGCTGATCCTCCTTCCAGGGCTTCCCCACCTGCTGATACTGGGCAACTCCTGGTCTGATAGACAAGGCCTGATCCTAAACTACTGGAGCAAACTGCCATGTTGGGATGTCCCAAAGCATGTGACACTATTTTCTTCTGTATACGCCATAACCAGGCAGCCATAAACTGACTCTTAACCATAAGGATGAGGCCTAGTATAGGAATATTACCTACATTGTTACATAAATGGTACCACCTGTTCATCAAAGAAGAATCCACCAAAATTCCCAGCCATTTGATCTATGATCATGCAATAGACCTATTACCAGGGACCCAACTGCATCATTGATCTATCTATAGCTGCAATCACTACAAACAGGTGGCCTTGAAAGCATATCTAAAAGACATGATAAAGAAGTGGCTTATCCTAGTGTCCAAAGCCCCTTTCTTGTCACCCATGCTGTTTGTAGGAAAGAAAGACAGAGGAATGTGCCCATGTGTAAACTACCAGAAACAGGACAACATTACAGTAAAGAATCAATATCCATCCCAAACTGTAAGGTCTGAAGGCTTGGAATGAATTATTGTAAACTAAAGCCTTTAACCCAAGAATACTGTAAATTCAGAACCTAAATATATAAATTCAGGATTGTCAAATCCTTGGTCCAAATTTCAAATCACTTTTGCGGGATAGCCTTTTTTAATTAAATTGAATTCTTTGTATTTTTATTTGAATTTTTAAAAATGTAGGAACTCATAGACACTTCGCAAAGTTCAAGTCAAGCTGCATATTTCCAATGTACAAAATTAATCACCTGGAATCAGATTTGAAGTGTTCAAATGCATCAACCATTTTCATTAAGTTTACTATGTTTTTTGAAATTGTGGGATTGTCAAATCCAAGAACTAAATTTCAAATCACTTTTGAATGCCACTAGTAAGCTCAGATATTAATTGCAGGAACTGGAATCCAAATTGAATGTAAAGTAAGAAACTAGGACAAATCAACCCAAATCAAGAAGCTCCACTCTGGATAAAATCAAATGGAAAATCCAATCTCAACAACCATGTTTAGACATGAAATTAAGTGAAATATAAAATTTTCTAAACTGGAAATGATGCAATATTCTGCACTCTAAATCACTAATATAGCAACCATAAAACCATATAATGATTTATGAGCTACTCTCCTGATGATGCAGAAATTTTTTAAAAGTTTTGTTGGCCCCTTGGCTACGCCAGGGACCAACAAAACTTTTAAAAAATTTCAAGGAAGAAAGGAGGGGGAAAGATAAACCATCAGTTTACTACACTATGTATTCATGTACTGCTATTAAGGATACTTGATTACAGTAGATTTCAGAAAATACTAATAATAAAATAGAATTATATATTACAATTTGTTTTTACCATGTTGCCTTTTCCTTGGTGTGTTGATAGTTCATTTGCTGTTGATAAGGTGTTTTCATTTAATTGGATGGCTTTACCTCCAGTCGCCTTGGTGATAGGAAATCAAGTCAATTCCGTGACCACAGTTGGTCTCAGGGAGGCAACTTGATTTCCTATTGCCAAGGCAACTGGAGGTGAAACCGTCCAATTAAATTAAAACACCTTATCAACAGCAAATGAACTATCAACACACCAAGGAAAAGGCAACCTGATAAAAATAGATTGTAATATAATTCTATTTTATTATTAGTATTATCTGAAATCTATTGTAATCAAGCATCTAAATTTTAGCTGTCCTAAAATAGAATAGGGTGATTTTTGAGAATACCTATGATTCCTAAAAGAATTAGCACAAATCCACTCTAGATCCTTTAGCATCCTTTTTGAAACACCCATAAACTTTATTCATTTCAAATTCACCTCATTTTTGATTTGAAATTTGGTTCTTGGATTTGACAATCCCGCAATTTCAGATTTTTTAATTTTTCCATGATGTCTATGATTTGTTTGAAATACAGGAAATCTCAAATTGTACATTAGAATCCTGCATTTCTGATTCATGTATCCCGCATTTGTTTGCTGTGTTTTGTCTTTTGTTAGTTGAGTTATCTGCTCAAGAGATTTGAAATTTGCCAATTTAAATAAATCAAAAAAAGTCAAATTAAATGTTTGATTTTATCAAATATTTTATTTGACTTTTTTGGTTTATTTAAATTGGCAAATTTCAAATCTCTTAAGCAGATAACTCAACTAACAAAAGGCAAAACACAGCAAAAAAATGCGGGATTCTAATGTATGATTTAAGATTTCCTGTATGTCTAACAAATCATAGACAACATGTAAACCTTAAAAAATCCAAAATTGCGGGATTGTCAGATCCAAGAACCAAATATCAAATCAAAAATGAGGTGAATTTGAAATAAATATAATTTATGGGCATCTCAAAAAGGATGTTAAAGGATCTAGAGTGGATTTGTGCTGATTCTTTTAGGAAGCACAGGCATTCTCAAAAATCACCCTATTCCATTTTAGGACAGCTAAAATGTAGATCATAATATTCATCAAATTACCATATTTAACAATAAAATTGACTAAAATATACATTCCTCTTCTTGAGTTTAATTTTTTTAATAAAATTTTTATTATATCTTCTTTCAACAACAACCAACTGAATGAGCTGTTCCCTGGCCTTGACACATTTATGCAGGGCTACGCTGGGTCTCTTAACAATGAAGCCTCTGTCTATGGCCACTCCCAACCTGCAGGCCCCTCTGCAAGCCCCACCCAGGAGTGTGTTCTTTCTCCTACAACTTTCAGCTTGGCCCTGTTTGCCCATTATGCACAGGCAGCCGCCAACCCAAATCCTGGATCAACAATAGCATCTGGAACCAGCCAATTGAGCCAAGTGGTCACCCAGGGAAGCCAGAATCCATAAACAGCCAATCAGATGGCAATGTTCAGTTCCCAAGACAGACACATCCCACCTCCAGCCAATCAGCCTGCAAGACGCAGAAGAAAATTGATCACCCCAGAAATTGTTCTCAAAATGGTTGAAAAGCAAGGGATGCTTATGTCCCTTGGGGAAATTGCAGCTGTGATGGGTTTTGAAAAATCTGCTGTGGCTGCAACCCTGTGAGCCTACGCCAATTGTGGCCCTCCTCCTAAGAAGACCCCAAATGGAGCCCATACGTCAACTGATAGCAAAAAAGCCCATCCCCTTATGATGGCCATCATGAAACGTGACCCGTGGATGCCCTGGTCCAGGTTTGTCTCCAACTGGGACTTCATGGCATTTTCACAAATAAAAGAACAATCAATTTGTGGATGCAAAGTAGTTGTGGCTGCTGCTAGAATCTTGTCCAATCAAGTTCTCACTGGCCCCAGTTTGATGGATACTGACCCCTACAATTCAACCATTATTAATTTTATTAAAGGGGGACAATGAGAACATGCAATGACATCATCTTCTTTTTGTATGTCAAGATTTCTGCAAGCATCCAAGATTATGGGGAAAAGTGTATCCAATCTGATGTCTACAAGCATGGCCCAATCTTGTATCAATTTGTCAGGGTTTTGTTGGCAGTTTCCCCATTGGGTGTCAATTATTACTCAGCAATATCAAACACCACAGATGGGTATGCCTACCAGACAGAGCTCAAGGACATTCTGGAGGAGTGGGCTACCCAACAAGCTGTAAACACAGTTGTACTGAGTGCAGAGATGGAGCAGCAGGAATGGGCAACCAAAGAAATTAGGTCTGTGGGGTATACTAGTTGGTCCTACCCCATCAACCACGCTGACATGCATCTTGCAGATGTATGTCTTTACAATTTTGGTCTAGCTCTCAGGTGCTTGAAGCCTGCTACCTACAATGAACTGTGCTCCCAAATTGAGAAGGGGTACAGGCTTTTCCCTTCCATATTTGTCCAGGACTTATCAGATCTCATCATCTTCTATGCAAGTGATAGTGATAAGTCCAGAAAGGACTCCCGCCTCCCCCATGCCAATCCATTTGGTTTGTCAAGCCCACATACGTGACAGAAGAAAAATTTGAGCAATTGAATCCATCAGCTCTTGCCGCCTCTTCTCAGTCAACAAACCCTACCTCTCCAACCCCCCCCATCAAGACCAAGCCACCCGCCTTCCAACCCTGACTCCCAGACCACCAGCCATTTCCTTCCCAGAACCTCTGATGCCATCCCTTCCACAGGCACAGATGATGGTAACATACATTCCGCCCATTCCCTCCCCACTTGTCCCTTGATCAGTAAAATAAAACTTTTCTTTGTACCAACTTATTAAAGTTGATATTATTTCTTTTGATTTATAATTGATAATATATTATTTTTACATTATTGACATTCTCATAATCAATAAAATGTTGTACATTTTATGAATAACATAATTATTTTCATAAATATTTTCAAGATGGATAATAAATTAAGGACCACAAATATAAATGCTATATTAGAATATTGCAGGCATGTGTTAAATCCTGATATTTAGATATTATGTGCATAACTCAATACATTCTGTATAATAAAATTCATTGTAAATGTGGCTTTTTCATTTTAATTTATATAAATGAACTGTGTTTATATTAGGGAGCCATTAACACTTAGTACAAATATTGATACATAGTGCATTTTATAGCCTTTATATTTAACTATTGGTAATAATTCTATAAACTTTTTAGTTGGATTTTGTGAGGTAGTAATAATGTAATGGGTTAATAAACTACTGTTTATTATCATTGATTGGTTGGTTTTCTTTGCTGTGGCAATTTTGTATTTTCTGATACTTGTGCGCTGGTATCCAATTGGCTGGTCTCACATCCCATTGCACATGTGATAGAAAACATGGTTGTCACCCTGACCACATCTGGTCTTGGGGTGGCACCTTGATTTCCTATTGCCAAGGCAACTGGAGGTAAAACTATCCAATTAAATGAAAGTGAATTATCAACAGCAAATGAACTATCAACTTACCAAGGAAAATGTGAGAGAGAGGGGCTAAACTAACTAAGTTTGGCTCCCATCCTGGCAATACAAACCACCAGGATGCCACCCAGTAAATCACTGGGACAGCTGCTCTGAGAGGGGACCAGAGGGAGGAGCCGGGACAGTTGAGGAAAGTAGGAGTTCAATCCCATCAACACAAGACTGGTGAAAAACCAAGGAGCACAAGAGGGAGCAAGAGGCAGGACCTTTGTGTCAAAACAGCAGGCTTGACCCGCCAGCAAGTTCCAAACAAGCAGGTTTGTGAACCGCAATCTGATTACCCAACCACTCAAAGCCAGACTAGGAAGTCAACTCAAATTACCAAATCCAATAACATGAACAGATGATGATCCTTTATGGTGGATACCTTGTTTTGGTGCTTGAATCATTACCAGGATCAAGCCACCCCCTTCACCATCCAGCTGTGTGATCAACACAATCATGTTCCTGTTATCCTTGACTGACAATGACTATATAATCACTATCTCTCAATAAAGATTATTATCTAGCTTCTAAATGTTTTCCCCCTTGTAACTCTGCTAAAACAGCACATTTACAACATTGGTAGCACAGGTAGGTTCTCCATCCTAATTTAGTTTTGAAAAATTCCGCCTGTTGCCCGCACACGCTGCGGCCAACAAATCCTTGACAGAATTATGTCTGGCCTCCTGCTGGACTGGACCGCATACACCCTTGGTACCAAGATACCCAATGGCTTTTTCTTGTACAAAAATACAGTGATCCCGCTACCTGCCTTCAATGCCATGTCTGCAAAAGGTTTCTTTCAGGCACCCTCCTTGATGCTGTGACCAGCCAACAAAACCATCATGCCAGCCTATGTAGCTCAAAGACTACAAAGCGCCGCCTTGGAACCTTTTGCCAGGGCCAACAACAACAACGCCGCCGCTGCATGGATCCAGTCCGCCCAGAGCAAACTGGCTCAGATGGAATGCCCACAGCAGTTTTGAATTGCAGAAATTTCCATTTGCCTGACCCATGACGCTGGCACCTGGTGCAACAAGTGGCATGAAGAGCACACTGACAAGAACTGGGATACCTTTAAGCAAGACTTCCTGGCACAATTTGTGCTTAAAGATACAGCGCTCATGATCATACGCCAAGTGAAGAACCTGACCCGGACAGGCACCGTAAAAGAACTCACCTGTGCCTACAAGTAACTCTGTCTTTGTGCACCATCCAACATGGCCTTTGACACCCTAGTCACACACCTCATGTACTACAACGCTCTTAAGTTGCACGTGATGAGACATGTGAACCTGGATCAGGTAATCAACCTGCAAAGCCTGTACCGTGAAGCAGAAAAAGCGGAGCAGACATCCAATGCACTGCACAAGGCACAAACTGGGAAACAAGAAAGACCCAAGGATTCCCATCCAAGCAGGTGCTCTGCTCAACCACCTCCTGGAGGCAACAGAAATAACACAAACCATAAACCTGCAGGCTCAAATGGGCATGGAAGTGGGAACAATGTCCAGTCAAACCGTACACACTTTCATGTCACTGCCACACAGGGCAACCAAGAGGAGGAAAAAGCCCGGGGAGAGCACTAAGCAAGCCAAGCTCTCCTCACGCAACTCCTGACTTGCCTAATGATGAATACCAACCTGAGAACGTAGACCAATGCCCAATGATCCAGGTGCCCTCAGAGGACCTGGTACTGTACACCATTGCCAGGCATCCCAATAAATTGATGTCCTAACCTTTCTACTTTTTCAGTTACACAGGCTCAGCACTCCTGGACTCAGGCGCAGACCAAACCCTAGTCAACAGCAGCTTTGTGTATAAGTTTAAGCTGGCCACTAATCCTTTGCGGATTAAAAATGTGGTCCTGGCTGACAAACACCACATTGCTGTGACAAAGGAAACTGCTCCCTTCTCTGTCATGCTTGAGAATCTTCACACCACCATTCAAGGTCCCTTCATTGACTTTCCCAAGTTTGACATTGTACTGGGACTAGACTGGTTACAGAAGAAAAATCCTCACGTAGACTGGGCAACCTCAGTGTTGACCATCAAGCGTGAAGGTGTCAATCACCAGATCTACCCTGACTCTGTGGACCAACTGCTACGCAACCACGTCTTTGTACGTATCACAGAGACCCAGGACAAAAAGAAGGACCTGAAGGCAATTGACTGGGATTTCTGCCAGTACAAGATCATACACTTCAAAGATCACCAGGATACCTCCACACCTCAGGACCACAACATTGTGGCCCGCCATCCAGAAATCTTCAAGGAAGCGCTACCTGGGCTGCCCCCTGAGAAGCATATTCAGCACTCCATGCAACTCAAGGGGGCTGTACCCAAGGCGCGTCCTATCTACAGGCTGACCCCAAACAAAGACAACTCCCTATGCGCCTACCTCAAGGAGGCGTTGGAGAAAGGACTTATCCACCCCTCACAGTCTCCCTTTGGGGCTGCCGTATTCTTTGTGGCTAAGAAGGATGGTACCTTACGTCTGGTCACAGACTACTGTGCCCTGAACAAAGTTACCATTAAGAATTGTTAACCACTGCCACTGATTGACAACCTCTTCAATGCCTTGGGAGGAGCCACTGTCTTTTCCAAGATTGATCTGACTGCAGGCTAAAATCAGATTTGTATTAAGGAGGAAGACATCCACAAAACGGCCTTCTGCACTAAATACAGCTCCTACAAATGTGTGGTGCTCAAATTTGGCATGACCAATGCCCCATCCACCTTTGTAACCTTAATGAACAAAGTATTTGCGCCCCACATAGGCAAACACACCTTAGTGTATCTAGACAACATTATTGTCTAAAGCCCCTTGGTGGAACAACACCACAAGGACCTAGAGGCCATCTTTGCTACCTTGGCACAGCACAAACTGTTGGCCAAGCCCTCCAAGTGCCAGTTCTTCAGTGAGCAACTACCCTTCTTGGGACACATAGTCTCAAAGGACAGCATCAAACCCAAAGTCAAAAGATACAAGCCATCTGCAAGATGCCACCACCAAAGGATAAATTGGAACTCTGCACCTTCTTGGGAATGGTGGCCTATGTACAACGCTTCATACCTGACTGTGGTATTTTGACTGCCCCCTTATCTGCCATAACAGGCGTCAAGTCCAAGTTTGTGTGGACCCCCCAATGTGACCTCTGTTTTAGACGCCTCAAGGAGAAACTCACAACAGCTCCCATCCTACAATACCCCAAATGTGACAGGGAATACCAAATAGAAACCAACGCCTCAGATGCATTCATTGGTGGAGTACTACAAATCAAAAATAGTGATGGTGACTTCCTGCCTGTAGCTTATGAATTGCAAAAATTGACAGATGGTGAGTGTCAATACCCTATCCACAACAAGGAACTGCTGGCTATTGTGCACTGCCTAGTCAAATGGCGTTGTTACCTGGAACGCCAGGAAGAATTCACAGTGTTAACTGATCACAAGTCACTCATCTATTTCAAGACTCAAGCAAATCTGTTGCGCCGCCAAGCGCAGTGGATGAAACTGTTGGAGAGATTTAACATGCTCATCCAGTACAAGCCTGGGGCCGAGCTTTCCATGGCAGACACCCTGTCCTGCTTGTATGTCTGTGCTTCAAGAGGAGAGAATGGGCTTAACCCAGACTGGCCTCTCTTAGTGCTACAAACAAAGGAGAAAGGGTTCCCCCCTGGGACCACCGACATAACAAAAGAAACAGTCATCAAGAATGAACACCTCTTTGCTGATTTATACGGAACTCTTCACAGAAAGATGACTGACGGCACGACCATTCCCTACATTCCCACACATCAGCAAGTTGACACCATCCTATGCTATCATAGAGACCTTGGACATACCAAGATCCAAAACCTATATGAGTTCCTTAAACATAAGGCCTGGTGGCCAACCTTATATTGCAATGTTCAAGAAGTTCTAGACCAATGTGAGGTATGCAAAAAGCTTGCCAAAAGAAAAACCCCGCCAAAGTTGGTACTTCCCATCTGCATGCAGCTACCTTTCAAAGTATGGGCTCTTGACACTGTTGGGTCCATGCCAGGAAAACACAATGACAAGAAATACATCATCACTGCCATTGACTTTGCAACAAGATGGTCAGTAGCCCAAGCAGTGAAGGCACACACTGGCAACAATGTTTGACAATTTATTGGAAAAGAGATCATCAGCAAGTTTGGAAAGCCAGAACTCCTGATAACTGATGGAGGGAAAGAATCAACCTCTGAAAACACCAATGTATACCTCACTAAAAATAGGGTCAAACACACCGTAATAACACCATACCACCCACAGGCCAATGGACGCATAGAGCAGCTTAATGGTAGCCTTGTGCAAGCCTTAGCCAAACTCACCGCTGAGAGACCTGAAGACTGGTATAAGAAGCTACCAACTGCACTGCTTGTGTGTCAAACCCAAGTGAACAGATTCACCGGAAAAAGCCTGTTTGAACTGGTATACAGCACACAGCCAAATATCATTCAAGCATTGACAGGAACTAAACTGGAAATTCCAAGTGAAGTCCCTCCATGCTCAGACCCTTAAGTAATAGAGGCTAACAGCAAGCAAACAGCAAAAGAGAATGAATGTCTGCAAAAGACATTTGTCCCCATCCACAATAGACATGAAGTTGGGGACAAAGTATGGGTCATGAATGTTGACAAGAGCAAGTTACAGCCTGAAAAAGTGGGGCCAGCAATCATTCTGAAGGTAAACAACAATAACACTTACCTTGTGCAAGGGCTTGGAAAATGTAAGCAAGACAAGAACCTACACCATAATTGTTTACAACCCTGCAAAGCAAGACAGAAATAACAAGAAACCGCCCTGCCTGCCACAGAACAGCAACTAGTTCAATACGGCACCTGGGCTCCTGACAACCTCCCTGATGACCTGCCCCCAGAGGAGGCCAACCTTCAGTTGGGGGGTGTCAAAGAAGCAGGCTCAACCCGCCAGCAAGGTTCCAACCAAGCAGATTTGTGACCTGCAATCCAATTATCCAGTCACTTGAAGCCAGACTAGGAAGTCAACTCAAATTATCAAATCCAATAACATGAACAGATGATGATCCTTTATGGTAGATACCTTGTTTTGGCTCTTGACTCATTATCAGGATCAAGCCACCCCCTTCTTCCATCCAGCCGTGTGATCATCAATCATGTTCCTGTTATCCTGGATTGACATGAACTATATAATTACTATCTCATAATAAAGTTTATTATCTATCTTCTAAATATTTTCCCCATGTAACTCTGCAATGGGCAGGGTCCTTCTTCAGGAAGGAGGGGATAGTATGCTACATCCTGTAGCATATTACTCCAAGAAGATGCTACCTGCCAAAAGAAACTACCTAATCTACAACAAAGAGATGCTTGTGTTGTAACTGTGCTGTTTTAGCAAAGTTGGATGTGTCAGTTTCTAGTACAAATGGCTTGGATGGGTCAGGCATTGCCAGGACGGGTGTGGAGATGATTGCAAGTTTTAGGGCCTCAAATGCTGATGTGCACTTGTCAGTCCAAGCAAAGGTGACCTTGTCAGAGCAAAGGCAGATCAGGGGCAGAGTAATGTGAGAAATTTTTTGGATGAAATCCCTGCAATAATTTACCAGGCCCAAAAAACTTCTCACATCCTTTCTGCATTTGGGTATTAGCCAAGCTTTTATTGCTTCTACTTTGTCCTGTGCCATAGCAAAACCGCCAGTCTTCACCACATATCCCAGGAATTTGACCTCAGTCTGAAAGAATTCACATTTCTTAAGTTTAGCATGTAGGTTGACTTGGGAGAGTTTTTTCAGTATCAGGTCCAGGTGTTGGAGGTGCTCTTTGTGTGACTTGCTGTAGATGAGGATGTTGTCCAAGTATGCTACATAAAATTGGTCAAGATATTCCCCTAGGACAGTATTGATCATCCTTTGGAAAGTGCTGAGGGCGTTGTACAGGCCAAATGGCATTACTAGGTACTTGTATAACCCATATTGGGTTTTGAAGGCTGTTTTGTATTTGCATCTGTCCTTGATTTGGATTTGATTGAACACATCTCTAAGGTCAATTTTTGAGTACACCTGGGCTCCAGTCAGTACATCACAGAGGTTGTCAGCATTGGGGATGGGATAGCGGTTCTTCACTGTAATTTCATTCAGCTTCTGATAGTTTACGCATGGACGCATCCCACCATCTTTTTTTCCTACAAACAGCATGGGTGACAAACAGGGGGCTTTTGATACTTGGATGAAACTCTTTTTTATCATATCCTCCAGGTATGCTTTCAAGGCTACTTGTTTGTGATGGTTGCAGCTGTAGATGGGGCCATGGTGAGGTTGGGTTCCTGGTATCAGGTCTATGGCGTGATTGTAAATTGAATGGCTGGGTAGTTTTGTGGCTTCTTCTTCACTAAACACATGGTCCCATTTCTGTAGGGGAGTAGGTAGTATCCTGACACTAGGTTCTATCTTTATGGTTAAGAGTTTGTTGGTATGGGTTTGGCCATGGTTCATGCAAAAGGGGATGGTGTCATAAGATTCAGGTTGGCCCAGCGTGGCAGTTTGTTTGCGATAGTTCAGGATCAGGCCATGTCTGTTGGACCAGGAGTAGCCCAGTATAAGGGGGTGGGGTAGTCCTGGCAAGAGGATCAGGGACAATGGGTACACATTATGTCCAATTGTCAACAGGAGTTCTTGTTCACACTCATAGCCAGTGTCCAGAGAGCTGTTTCCCATGACTACTTGTAGGCTACGCTCTGAAGCTGTCAAGCCTAGTTCCTTTGCCAGGCTGACGTCAATGAAGCTTTCATCAGCTCCTGTATCAATAAAAGCTTTGATCTGGCGCTTGTTTCCCAATAGTTCTATGGTCAATTGGATGAATTTTTAAGACTGGGAAGAGGTGTTTATTTGTGTCAGTGTGATTGGGGCAGCGTTCTTCTTAGGGCAGGCTCTGGTCAAGTGGCCCGCCTCATGGCAGTGGAAACAGAGTCCTTTTCAGTAGTGTTGTTAGAGCTCTTCAGGTGTCATTCCTGTTCTGTTAGGGGTTGGTGCTCGGGTTTGGCGGGTCTGGGAGGGGCCAGCATTTTCTTGGTTCATGCTAAGGCCCTTGCACAGGGGAACTAAATTGTCTAGGCTGAGGGTGGGTGGGTGAGTGGTGCTTCAACAGGCCCTTTATTGCTAGTTTAACTCTCTTTTGGAAGATAATGGCTGCCAGTTTGTCTTCCAGTTGGGTGTGGGTCTTTAGTTTGAGGAATTTATCAATGTACGCTTGGATGGGACAGGCGCCCTACCAGATTTACAACAAGGAGTTCAGGGTGTAGTATCTGGTGCCGCAGTCTTCTCCTGTGGCCATCAACTTGGCTTCAAACTTGGCATAATCTAGGCAGAATTCCACGTCCTTGGTGGTGGCTTTGCCAAACCAATCAAGGGCGTCTCCTGATAGCATGGCAGCTACTCCAAGCACCTTCTTGGCGTCACTGAAATAGGACGGGGCATTAGCTTGAAAATGTAGTTAGAGCACTGGCATAGCACCGCGGGCCTCTTTGAGAGTGAGTTTTCCCATCTGGGGCATCTCCACTTTGATGAGGGATTGGTTGACTATCACATTCTGAACCTGAGAGGAGGGTCCTTTGGCGGTTTTGGCAGCGGGGTCGGCTTTCTTGGGGTCATTCAGGTTCACGTTCACATTCCTTCACGCAGAAGAAATTAGGTTCTTGGTCATCATAAATGTGTAATAAGTGATTATCATTACAAAAAAACATACAAGATGCCCCAAGAATAATCAACATCTTGGGGATCAGGGTACCAGACTTAAAATAGATTGTCATAATGTCAGGGAACCAACCCTGATTGGCCAGCTTGCTAGTGTTTGGGAACTGGCGGGTTGCGGACTGGGTGGGCAGGGCCCACCAAAGGATTGGTGCTAACTTAATGAGGTAGGACATTGACTTGCCCACCCACGACCACAGACTGGCGGCGGGGACAATAGTATCTATTACTCCTGTGAGAGTAATATGTACAATTCTAAAAAGCTTATTGGTATGGTCCAGTGGGAGCTTGGTGGCAGAGGCAGGCATTGGTTTGGTTTGGGGGTGACAGGTGGTTCCATGTCCATTTGGTAGGCAGAAAGGAAGTTATATTTATCTCTTAATAGGCAGGGTTTGGTAACGTACCAAGGGCCTTCTCAGTTGTATCTGGTTAACTCTGTAGTTCTGGCCAAGGGGTCCCAGGCTAGTATGTTGTCGGCGGTGTAGTCCTTGTACTCAGGCTTTAAGGGGTACTCTGTGAAATAGACAGGACCAAAGGGGGCACCTGGCAGGCGGTACGTAGCTGGCAGGCTGGCAGGAGGGTCAGATGATCTTTGAGTTAACTGGTAGATGACAAGAATAAAATACGGCAATAATTGGGGAAACCAATATCTCATAACCTTTATTTAAAAATGATAATGGGGGTTGATCTTGGCCTGGCAGGTATTTATACCAAACTGCCAGGCTTCACTTCCTGGTTGGGTTTTCTGGGCTCAGGCAGGTTGGCATTGGGGGTTTCAGATGGCAGTGTGGCGCTTGGCACTGGCAGTTTGCCACTGGTTGCTTTGGGATGAGAAGACTTCAAATCCTTCTGTTTGTCAATTTGGGTATTGGGTGCCTCTTTGGGTTCAGTGCCTCCCCTGGGACTTTGGGGGAGTTTGGAATAACTCTCATGGAGAAACTTGTGTATTTCACCAAGCAAACCGCCGGTGTCAGGCGTTGGCACCTTGGGGAAATTCTTGACATCTTGCACTGGCGGTTTGCTTGCAAATTCTGCAGGATGGCTAAGGGTTTGGGTCCTGGCGGGCTGGTAACAACTTTATCAATCAGTAGTGGGTTATTGGGTTCCCAGCCCATGGGTCTGGCAGTCTGCAAAGGGTTTTGTCCAGGGTTTGACTCTGGTTCCGTATTTTGAGATTTAGGAGCATCCAAATTGTCATTCCTGATAAAATGCATATGATTTCTAAAAAAAATTAGCACAAATCCACTCTAGATCCTTTGACTTTCTGTTTGAGATACCCATAAATTATATTTATTTCAAATTCACCTCTTTTATGATTTAAAATTTGGTTCTTGAATTTTATAATCCCACAATTTCAGATTTATTAATTTTTCCATGTTGTCTATGATTTGTTAGACTTACAGGAAATACCAAATTGTACATTAGAATCCCGCATTTTTGTGTCATGCATCTCATATTTGCTTGTTGTATTTTGTCTTTTGTTAGTTGAGTTATCTGCTCAAGGGATTCAAAATTTGCCAATTTAAATAAATCAAAAAAGTCAAATTAAATGGTTGATTTTATTAAATATTTTATTTTTCACTCAGCTGAGTTGCCCGCAAATGTGATTGAAATTTGGACCAAGGATTTGACAATCCCGCATTTTTATGTTTAGGTTCTGAATTTACAGTACCCAATTATCATGTAAAGTTATGCCTCCCCCTTGGGCCTCTACTTCAATTCTCACTGAATGCTTGGGAATCTCTGCCAACTTACTCCTGGATATTTTTCAAAGATTTACTGAAAATCCCCAAGAAAGGTCCTCACACTATTAATTGCTAAATTAGTCTGAAAATACCCCCACCTAGCCCACCCAAGAGACACCTCTGGTTAAATATCATGTGAAAGAGTGGCTGGAAGCAGTGGTAATTGCATTCAAGACAGGTTCCTCAATTTTTAGTTGAGTCAGTTTTCTCTTTGATTTTGTCCATTTGGATTTTTCCAGATTTTCCTGCCTCAAGAGATGCATCCATATTCCTTCATATCATTGGCCAATCAGTTTTGGGCATTCAACTTTACACCCAAATTCCATCTCCTCCCTTTAAATGAATGCAAGATTTGTGAAAGACCTTGCTTCATCATTCTCTAATCTAATAAAGTTTGAAATTTGTTAGTAAAACTGATCATTTGGTTTTATCTGTTGCTTTGTGTGTTCAGTTGATCCCATCCCCCCCCTTTGGCCTCCCAGGAATTGCTGGTAGCAACCATTTGGTTGTTGCTGAAACCATGATTTTTTTATGGTTGAGAGCATGGTTTTATTTCTCTTAGCCTGCTCTCCTATTCTTACATATCACCTCTTTAACAGGATTCTAATTAACAAACTTGGTCCCCTACTTAGCTAAAGTACTCTCATACAGTAGTTTTAAAATTTATGGTGACAAACAAAATGAATTCAGATTTAAGCAAAATTGAAATAAACCCAAATCTATTGTAAATCAATATAAATTCATTTATTTTTAATTTTGTTTAAATCTGAGTTCATTTTGTTTAAATCTGGATTGTTTTTGCTTGTTGCCATAGCTTTTAAAACTACTGTGTATGATGGGTTGTTACATAATGTGACTCAATGCCATCATAATCCAAAAAAATTGGCAGCCAGTGAGTCAGGTGCTACCTTTGCTCAATACCAAATAACAGGTGATCAACTTATTGAAATTAATTAGCAGAAAGGGGGAGTTTTAGATTTTTGAGAAGTAATTGGGCCACTCCAGCCTTAACTCTTTTTTTGTCAATAACAACATTTAAGTCATCTAACATAGTTAAGGGCTTAGCAGATTTTTTTCATTGATTTCTAGTCCTGCAGAGGTGTACTATTCCCACCATTTGGTGTTCTTACCATAACATACCTTATGAAGCTGGAACCAGTGCTATATCTGGCCTGGCCACACCTGCTCCTTCACTGTCCCGCTGACCGACCAAGTACATAATTGGTGAGCAGTTTCTGACAGTTGGGTTTATTTTTTAAAAATATATATACTAATTCGACTTCTAAGCTATGATGTTATTATTAGGCTACTAGCCTTGACTCAATGTTTTTTTTTCAATTTTTACTTTCAGCTCATCATTTTAAACAAACTTGAAAATCATTAAAATACCTAATCTACACAGATAGGATTTTAATGGCCCTATAATATTAATAGTTCGTTCTATTTTTCTTTCTCTTATCAAAAACTCCTTTCTTCAGTAAAGTATCACATTTTTTGTAAAAATTATTTTTTCATTATTAGAATTATTTCAAAGGCCTCCAGTAGAAGCCCTTTTTTATCACACCCCTTTAGCCAAAAAATTGACCGGCCTAATTCAATCAAACGTAATTTAATATCTTTTGAAGCCTACAACTTAGCTGTGAAAGTACTATAGTATGATATTATGAATTATGTGCTCTCATAAAGAAAAGTAAAAACAAAAACAAATTATGATATTGAGCTAATAACACCAAGTATACTCTCAAATTTAATCACGTCGATTCAAAAAAGTGGGTTTGGTTAACATTTATATTGATTCGGCGAAAATGGGGAGCTCTATTGTCAAGAGCCTGACCTTGCATCAAATCAAAAAGATGGATTGTTTTCGTGTGCTAGTGCTTCTTCCAGCCAAAAAATCTAGCTTCCATATCTAGGTTGAATATCTCCCAGATAGGATCGTATTCGTTAGATAGACCCAACTTTTGAAAACACTCTTTCTTTTTCCTTCAATATCACTTAGGGTGAGTATTTTTTTAAATAGTTAAAAAATAACAACTAAATTGTTTCTAACCTGTTTTATATAGTCAGCCAAACCTAACATACAAAATGAAGGACATCTACCAGGAAGATCTCATTGTCATCCCTGATAATGGTAAAATAATGTTCTTGAAAGTGATGTAACAAACTTTAGTAAAGGTTACTTTCAAAGCCCGCACTGTTCAGGTTAAGGGTCCCCGTGGAGTCCTCACTAAGGCTTTCCAACATGTCGATGTTGAGCTTCAGCGCTTCTCCAAGAGAAAGATCAAGGTTGTTATTTGGCACGGTAACCGCAAGCACTCTGCTTGCCTTGGAACAATCACCTCTCACATCAAAAACATGATTGTTGGTGTCACTAAGGTATTTATTGTCTAGGACTAAAGACTAAAATTTAGGGTTTCCTTTACAAAATGCGTCTAGTATATTCCCATTTCCCCATTAACGTCACTATTTCCGATGATGGTCTCTACTGCGAAATCAGAAACTTCTTGGGAGAAAAGCGTACTCGCAAAGTCGATATGTTGGAGGGAGTTACTATTGAACATTCGAAAGATGTAAAAGATGAATTAATCCTCTACGGAAATGATATCAACAATGTTTCCCAATCTGCTGCCTCCATTCAGCAATCCACTCTTGCCCGCAATAAGGATATTCGTAAGTTCTTGGATGGTATTTACGTATCCCAAAAGGTATTGTACATTTTCTTCATTTCCGCTGACACTTTTAGACTAACATCAAGATGGATGAGTAAAAATAAAACCAAAATATAAACAACTCTTTATTCTCAAACAATTTAAGAAATTAAGATTTTAAAGCTCAATAAAAATTTGCTTTGTAATAGTAACTATATAATTTTATCAATATATTTTAACAACCACAAACTGATAAAGTTATCGAGCTAAATTAAGAGTTACTTTTCTACTGAAAAGTAAAATTTATAACTTTGTAAATAAGTTAAAAAATTATGCTGTTGTTTTTTATCTATATGCTTGTTCTTAAATTTAGTATTTTAAACTATATAGAAGCTGTCTATTTTCTAAAAAGGTGCACATAGTATTGCATAGTTAGTCTGCCAAAGAAATTTTGTTTTTATAAGACTCCAAGGGATTAATGTTAACTTGCCTATTTAAATAAAAGTTATATGTATTGCAATTGTTATAATTTCATCCAACTGTATTTTTTGACTTTTGTCAACTCTGAAGATATTTTATTTGCTAGTTTGCATATTAGTATAGTTAATATTTAAATAGTGTAATAAATTAATTTTAAAGTAAGAAATTGTTTATCACTATGTTTCAGACACTTTAATTAACATAAACCAGATGTATAGGGTTGATTAATTTTTGTTGCAACTGTGCTGACTAAAGTTACATGCAATGAAATCTTATAGGCTAATTGGATAATCTATTTTAAAGAAAAGTGTTATAAAGTGTAAAGGTTGGTGATAACAAAAAGGATTGCATGGCCTACTAAAGTCCATCTTCTGAATGAAAAAGTGAAGTACATCAGGTCAGTTAATCTTAAATAGACTATCCTAGTCTCAGATAACTCAGTGATTAGTTATTTGATATATGTTAGATTGTGACAGTTTATTCAATTTGTGTTGACAGAAGACTGAAAGAAAACTTAATAAGTTACTTAAAGATTGGATGCTATACAGTAGTTTACAAAGCTGTGGCAACAAGTTAAAATTGAGTCATCTGATAGTAAAATAAACTCAACTGAAAAAAATCAACTTAGCGCAGAATGAAATTAAAAACTAATAAATTTATGTTGAATTACAATAGATTTGGGTTCCCTTCTATTTTTTTTCTGAGCTGAGTTGATTTTTTTTCAGTTGAGTTCATTTCACTTACAGATGACTCAATTTTAACTTGTTGCCGCAGTTTTGAGTATGTATATCAAGGCCAGCCATGCTAACAAGCCTCAGCAGTTGCTGATGATGAGAATCCTCTCATCAGTCTGCTAGAGGACATCATTGAGATAACAAAAAGCTACCACTTCTATGCTGAGATGATGTCTTTAATAATTGACCATTCAATAATGCTCTTAGGAGAAGCAACCAATGAGAACAATGCAAAAAGCCTCCACCCGCCTGCCTGTCACCAAAAAGAATATCAGCAATCAAACTGCACTAAAAACATTGCTTAAAAACAGAGAAATTGCACTGCCTATTTCATTGATTTCACCAATAAATGACCAAGCCTGACATGATGTCATTTTGCCACTTCATCCTCAAGGCAGCCTGGCCACCCAACCCTCAGATAGCTGACCCCTTAATTTCTAATTCTAAAAGACAAAGCCTGGTGATGAGAAAATATATGAATCTGCAATCCTTACACCTGGGTTTATCGCCATTTTAAATTGAAAATGATATGAACCATTGGCTCTCCCAGCTTTTATCATATTTTATCCTTATACTATGTCATTTGAATACTGTTTCTTCTGGCCTGGCCAACCAATCTACCACATGCTTTCCAGCTACCCCATCTGCAGTTTCCAGCCCCCCACTATTATAGTAGAAAAACAAATGAAAGGAATAACACACTCACACAGAACTCAAAACCAGCAACAGAAAACTGCTAAACCTTCAATTATGTTAGACAATTTAAACATTGTTCTTGACAAAAAATAGGTGAGAGCAGGAGTTGCTCAAATTTTTCTCAAAAACCAGACTTGTCCTGTTTTACATCAATTAATTATGACAAGAAAATTATGTGTTATACATCAATTAAAAATGGCAGTGCTCAACCTGTGAATCACCAAATTTTTCCAAATTATGACATCATCAAGGCAAATTTTAAAGTAGGTTTCCAAACTGCTGAAAATATTCTTGCCAGTCAATCAGATGCCATTGAAGCCCCCCGTTTTCATCCTAAACTGCCTTAAAACTTTCTCATTCTCTTTTAGAAACTTGTTTTTAGATAGCTTATTTATCATCAAATAAAGAAAGTTTTCAAAAAATGTTAGCTCATCTGAGGCTGTTTGCCCCTGTCCTTGAGTGCTTGATGTAAATCCACTGCCACCCTTGGCCTTGGATTGAACCATTTTCCTCTGCCACACCAAAAAAGGGCCAAAAACAACAGCCAAGCCATTAAATTCCCTAGAAGATTTAGCCCATACTGTTGATGAGAGATTTGTTCTGGCCTACCCTGCAGATCCCCCTGCTTTGGTTGTCTTGGCTTGCAAAGAAACATTGATCAATTTGGATTGTTTGTGTAAGAGTTAAATATTGTGTGGCGCTATTCAGGGAAAAACAATGAGGATAAATTAAACAAATTGTTAGCTGTTTAAGCAACACTAAGCCAAATTGGGTGGAGAGGCTCACTAATCTTGAGCCTTTGGGGGTGTAAGAGAAGGTAGCCACCAGGACAGAGATTGAGAAGAGCATTTGAAGCAGAAAATTAGAAACAGAAGATGTAGGTGACGCTGAGTACAGGGAATGCCAAGGGACAGCAAAGGAATCAGCAGCCAAGTGGAATAGGGCAGAGGAGACACTGTCAACAACAGAGGCCAGGAAGCCCAAGTATTTCAACATAGAGATCACAATTCTTTATTATGTTTTCACCAGGGATAATTAGCTATCTAGAAACAAGTTTCTAGAGGGGAAATGAATAAGTCTTAAGGGAGTTCAGGATGGGGCAAGAGGGGATTTCACAGCTTCTGATTGGCTGGCAAGAATATTTTCAGCAGTTGGTGGTCCTGCATTGGAATTTTAGTTGATGACGTCATAATCCAAAAAAATTTGGTGACCCACAGGTTGAGTGCAGCTGTCATTAGACAATGAATGGTGCATGTCCAACTTGTCATAATTATTTGGGCAAAAATCAGGAAATTTTAGATTTTCCAGGGCTATTTGAGCAACCCCAGCTTTGACCCATTTTTTGTCTGTGACAGCATTTAAGTTGTCAATTTCTTTCAGGGGTTTGGCTGCAGTTCTTTGCTGATTTTGGGTTTTACAAGGGCGTACTAGCCCTTTCATTTGATTTTCTACCGTAACAGTTTGTTATCATGGTGTCATCCTATCTTAAAAATTATCAGAAATGCCCAATCAAATGATGCCACATCAACAACCAGAAAATCAAGTGAATCCCAAATGCCTGGGATGGATTCTAACCAATCAGATGGAGCCGCGGAAATTAACTTGAAACCTCCCAGTGTCCCTGGTCTTGTCCAGCAAAATTTCTCTTCCTGCCAATCAGATGCAAGCTAAAGTGGTCATGTGCCCATTTTCTAGCAATCCCCCCTTTTTATAATGTCAGGGGACTTTGTGTCCCCTGCTTGTCAATTCTCAAATTATTAAAACCTAGAGCTTGTTGCTAAAGATTTGCTATTAAATTTATAGTTGTTGACCCTATTAAGGTCTTCCCTAATATTAAGCAAAGTGTTAGTCATTTTTGGATTAAGCCTTACCTTCACGCTGTCCTGTTCAAACCCGGTCCCCTTTTTGAAGACCTTTAGCTTAGGCTTTGCTCTTAATTGTTACACTAGTGGTTTATGCTTTCAAAATCACTGTTTGAACTTAAAATTTCATTTAAAAATTCTTATAAATCTTACTCTAGGTTTAAGTTTTATCTCAATTTTATTGAATTTGAACCCGCTCTGCATCTTACACACACCCAAGCCACCCAAAATCAACACCAAGGCCTCCAAGTGTTGTTTGCCGCCTCTCACCCAATTTTCTCTTATGGCTGCCCACTTCCTTATTTTTTATAACTTGGAGATCTAAAAATTACACCCAAAAATTCCAAATTTTGCGGGCTTTCTGATTATCATCCTCCCTGTTGTGAAATTTGCAGTGCTCACTTTGGCCCCTTTTATACTTTTACTCTGGACAACTGCTCCTGATCTATGGTCATGATTCTCTGCTTCTGCTTGTCTTGTGGGAGACAATCCCTCTAGTCTCTTGCGCCTCCCAGGTGAGCTTCTTGTTTTGGGCAAGACAATTGTCAAGAGCCTGACCTGCAATGACTTAGAGCTCTCCGCTGCAGATTATGCTGGGCCAGCTCCCTGTCAGGGATTTTTTCCCTGACTACATTAATCTTATTGACAATCTTGGCAAGAAATTCTTCACAAAACAACACCACAACAATGTTTTTGGATCCAGTTTGTATTTGGAAAAGGAGATTAACAGGAATTGAACTCAGAACACTAAAAAAGGGCCCAGCGTTAATACAGAATCAACCATTCAACTTAGTTTACCTATTTATTTTGATTTTATTCATTCAACTTTTGCTCTGGCTTTCAAACCGGGTTTTGAAAAGGTTAATGATACACTTAATAGCGTCACTTACTGCTTGCGTTCTGATTGGCTGCAGCTGTCTTTCTTGCCGCTCTGAAATTAATTGAGCC
Source organism: Entomophthora muscae (assembly GCA_014839935.2). NCBI lineage: Eukaryota > Fungi > Entomophthoromycota > Entomophthoromycetes > Entomophthorales > Entomophthoraceae > Entomophthora > Entomophthora muscae. The sequence goes on from QTSX02000100.1 coordinate 66,612, forward strand.
TATATTTGAGCCAAGCTCCGTACTTAGTTTTAAGTGATTACCTTGACACATCCCGTTTAATTATGTACAGCCTTATGACTTATCCTTGGATCCACTGTTTCAACCTTTTAACCATCCATATTATTAAGTTCCACTTTTATCAGTGTTTGAGAAAAGGTATTACTTTGATCACAAGTTCATGAAAATCCCTCTTATTCTCTAAAATACCACTTAAATGTCCCAGCCTTCATTTTGAGAGTATTTAAGTGAGTTATTCTTATCATTTCTCTTTGTTCCAACAATAAAGATTTTATCCTACACCTGCTACTCATCCTCCTTCTGATAACTTATTTTTGAAGCCATGAGAGGAATTTTATTCCTGTTCTGGTTTCTAGCTTCCTTCTTGCCAGTGGTATCAACCCTGGAAAATCCAACACCTATAACTGACTGGTACAACTCTTCCCCAGATGATGCCCACCAAAAGGAATCCCTTGCCCATGAATGGTTCAAGTACCCCTCCAGCCACTGGGGAAGTAAATTCCATTATGGTCATTTGTTCACTCCGCCTCCTGCCAAACCTGCTCTGGTTAGACCTTACGCTTTCTTCTACCTCTTGACGTACGTGGTGGGATACTACCTACTTGGTTGGTTCAGTTCTATGTTTGGGAGATTCACTTACCTGGGACACCTGGGACACCTCACAATGATCACAGTTCATAGCAGTTTGGTAATAGCAGGGTTTAACTTAGGGGCCTTGGCCCATCAACTAGGGAACTTGCTCCCTGCCAAGTGGATCCCTGACACTCCCACATTGGAGGTGGTGCCGGCGCCTACTACTCTTGGCTTGGATGAAGACAATTCAGCGCCCCTCCTAGCTCCTGTGGGGTTACCTCTTGCTCCCACCTGCACACCCTGGTTGCTCACTGGGTTAGTGTTGATGGGGTTGAATGTTTACTTCCCTCAGCTGTCCCCCGCATCCTCTCTTTGGTCCCCCCTCCAAGCGGCCATCCCAGTATTCCACTGGGCAGCATCCTGGTGGTTTATTTCATCGGGATGGGAGCCAAACTTAGTTAGTTTAGCCCCCCTCTCTCACATAATTGACAAGCCCATTTCTTCTGCTTTTGAAGCCTTTTGCTACTGGGTGTGGAGCTTACTTCTTGCCCTCATCTGCGCCAGCTTGGGATCCCTCCTTGCTGGATTTCTCTTGGTGTGAGCCGCATGGTCACTTCTGTCCTCCTTCAAGTTGTGTCTCACCAAAAAGTCTGCTCCTCCCTCCACAGCTTTCTTGGCTGCATCAGCAGTGAATATTACCCTGGTATCACCCTGCACCCCCCCTCTGTAGCCATCTGTGAGAAGGCCCTGGATGCCCTTGGGGAGCTGCAGCTACGCCTCTCTGCAGACTCAGCATCCTTAGACACTCCCATCTCTGACGCTCAGAGATCAGTGGACCTCTTGGATGCTCTTGACGGAGACGCCTGCCTCTGGGTGCACACTCTCCTTTGTCAAAGCCAGGAGCTTGGGGATACTTCCTCCCTCCTTACACTGGTCTCTTCAGCGGTGGCCTCTCCAGATTCCAAGGCCTCCATCATATTTGAGACCCTTTGTTCCAAAGGCCTCGCCCCTGATCTTGCCTCCCATGTTGAGTGTTTTGCAGTAAAAGCTGCCTCCCTGGAACTCCCGACCAAGATGGCAGTGGCCATGTTCTGCAACTCCTTGGATGCTGCTACAGCCAACAAGAGTGCGTGGAATCTGGCTCTGACCTCCCTCAAAAAGGCCTTTGTGTTGACCTGCAAGCTTGGAGCCAAGCCAGCCTATCAGCCTAAATCTGGTGTGCTGGCCTATCTCCCAGTCTCTAAGCCCACCCAGGCCAAGCCCCCTGCGGCCAAGCCTCCCAAGATGCCTGCCATCAATGTGATGTGCCGCGTCTGCCAGGCCCCCAACTGGTCCACCTTCACAGGATTCCTCCCTGTCTTTTCAGCTTTGGCTGCCATCCCAGAGGTTTCTTCCTGAAACCCTGCCACATCCATTCTGACCCTTCAGAATAAAGAAGATATTTCTTATTTCCTTTTCACTGCAACCTTTTTTACCAAATCCTACCAGGCTAAGGCTATGGTTTTGGTGGACACAAGCACTGCAGGCAACTTTATGAGCCTGGCACTAGCTCAGTCCCTGGGTTTGTCTCTGCTCCCTCCTCAGAGCCTTATTGCTGCTAGCCAGGTACCAGTTCTCAGCTACCCCCTCACTAACCCACTTAGTTACTATACAGGCTCTCACGTATTTGTGAGTAAATTCTCTGCTGTGGAGGACCTCCTGTATCCCATAATTGTGGGTGTGGGGTGGTGGTGGCATCACTTAGTGCAGATTGACTGTCTTATCAACAAGCTTCACTTCTTGCTGGACGGGTGCCTGGGTTCCTTCCCCCTTCTCCCCTTGGGGTGGGAACTGCCTGAGTCATGCTTATCTCTTGCAGCAACCCCAGTCTCTCCTCCTGAGCCCTTTGCCCTTCTGGCCATCCTTGCTCCCTTCAAGGACGCCTTTAACGCTACCCTTTCCTGTGCCCTCCCTTCACACTCTTGCCATAATTTGACCTTTAAGACAACAGTTGACCTTGTAAAGATTGACGCCCCAATGTACCCTCTTAGCAAATTGGAGGATAAAGCGTTGAGCGCGTGGCTGGACAACATGCTGGCAAAAGGGTGGATAGTCAAGAAGGCTTCCTCGGTTAGCTCCCTGGTGGTTTTTGCTAAGAAATTGGATGGGTCCCTTTGGCCATGTGTTGATTATACCCTTCTCAACAACGTCACTGTTCTGGACTGCTACCTCCTCCCCTTGGCAGCCTCAATTGCCCAGTCCATTGCCAAGTCTTGTCTCTTTTCAAAACTAGATCTTTTTAATGCTTTTAACCAGTTTTGTGTGGCAGAGGGAGACAAATGGCTCACAGCCATCAAAACTTGGCGTGGCTGCTTTCAATTCAAGGTCATGCCTTTTGGCTTGAAGAACGCTCCTGCAATCTTCCAGTGAGTCATTGAGGATGCCTTGGGAGACCTCTGCTTCTCCTGCGCCGTGGCGTACATTGATGACATCCTCATCCAATCCCCCACTCCTGAGCAGCACGCTAAGAACCTGGTGGCTGTGGTGGCGGCTATCCACAAGGCGCGGTTATTCATCAAGCCCAGCAAGTGTGAGTTTTTCAAGTCCAAGGTTATCTTTCTGGACAACTTGGTCCTGAAGGACAGCCACACAGTCTCCCCTGACAAGGCCAAGGCCCTTTGGGAGTGGGCTATTCCATAGAATCAGAAGGAGCTACGCTGCTTTCTGGGTACGGTGATATTCCTCAAGAAGTTCTCTCCTGCCATCTCTGAGCTTACTGCCCCCCTGCCCCCCCTGGCTGTCAAGAACGCCTCCTTTGTGTGGACCCCAGCATGTCAGGAGGCCTTTGAGGCCATCAAGCTGGTTTTTGTCTCCACCCCAGTGCTACGCCACACCTACACAAGCAAACAGTTCATTGTAGCTTATGATGCCTTTAACGGGGCTGCTGGGGCAGTCCTCCTTCAAGAGCACAACAGTCAGGAGCTTCCAGTTGCTTACTTCTCCAGGAAGTTTTCCCCCAACAAGTGCTCATGGGCGGTGTTTGACAAGGAGTTACAGGCGGTGGTGAACACTGTCACTAATTAGAGGCATCACTTGCAGGGTGCTCAACACAAGTTTGTGGTTCATACAGACCATAAGGCCTTCTGCTACTTCTTCAAGCCCCAGAAGTTACTCCCTTGCCAGGCATGTGTCATGCAGACGCTCTCAGGTTACAAGTTCAAGTACAAGTTTGTGAAAGGGGAGCTCAACATCCTCCCTGACCTGCTGAGTTGCAACCCTGCAATGTACCCAGTGAGAGGCAATGAGGACCCTCAGGTCACTGTCATCCTGAAATCCTTGATCCTCCTGGACCCCAGCTCCCCCCTCCCCCAAACCCCAGCCACGGCTCCAGTTGTTCCTCCACACCTCCTGATCATTGGTCCTGGTCCCTCACCTAAGGCAGCCCCGCCACTGGCTCTCCCTGGCACGCTTCTGCACAAAATACTGGTGGTCCAGCACTCCTCCCCAGAAGACCAGGCCATCTGCGCAAATCTGTCTCCCGTCTCTGCATCTAATGGTCCCTATACCCTTAAGGATAGGATAATTTACCAAAACAACAAAATATGGGTTTCAAAGAAATTGCAGCCACATGTCATGACAGAACATCATGATCCTCCCCTGTTTGGACATCCTGGCACAAAGAAGCTGCTTGAACTCATCAGGCGCACTTACAGCTGGGTTGGGATAACCAAAGCAGTAGGCCCCTGGATTAAGAAGTGTGTTACTTGTGCCTGCTCTAAACTGGATTATTCAGGGAACAATGGCCTCCTTCACCCCCTCTAGCAGTCTCAAGGCCCATGGTTGTACATCTCAGTTGACTTTGTGGTGGCTCTCCTCTTGTTGGGAGGGTTTGACTCCATCATGGTGGTAGTTGACCAATTCACCAAATACTTGGTCTTCATCCTGTGCCTAACCACGCTGGACTCAGTGGGGATGGCAAACCTGTTTGTGAAACACATCTTCACTAACTTTGGCCTACCTCAGGATATCATCAGTGACTGAGGCCCCCAGTTTACATCCATGTTCTGGAAATTGCTACTGGGGATCCTGAACATTAAGCCATGCAGGTCCACCTCTTTCCACCCCCAGTAAGATGGGCAAACTGAGAGGGTCAACCAGACTATGGAGCAGCACCTGCGCTGTTATGCTAATGCTTCCATGAACTCCTGGTTTGACAATCTTCTGCTAGCCCAGTTTGCCTACAACAACACCATGCATGCCTCCACAGGAGTATCCCCTTTTCAGGCTACTTTGGGCTTCTTGCCTGCTTTCTCTATTGGCCCATCCTTGCAATCCCATATCCCAGCCGTGGCAGACATAGATGCTCACCTAAAAGCCACCCATGCCAAAGTACAAAAGACGTTGGCCAAATTCATAGAGTCTTACAAGAAGGCAGCCAACAAGAATTGCCGCCCAGCCCCATATTACCCAGTAGGCTCCCTTGTCATGCTAGACTCCTCCAAGATCTTTATGAAAGTTCCCTTGCAGAAATTTGCCCCAAAACTCTTAGGTCTATTCAAAGTGATGGAAAACAAAGGCAATGGAGCTTACGTGCTGGAACTACCCCCCTCATACCACATCCACAATAACTTTAATGCTTGCCGACTCTCCCCATTTGAAGGCCCCCTTCCAGATACCCCTGTGCCCATTGTGATTGATGGCACCCCCAAATATGAGGTAGAGGCAGTGGTGGCGTCCCGTCAGATTAGGAAGTCCCTGCAGTATTACGTCAAATGGAAAGGTTACCCCTCCTACAATAACAGCTGGGTAAGCTTGTCCAATTGTAGTAATTGTTGGGACCTGATCCAGGAATTCCACAAGGATAATTCCTCAGCACTTGGCCCTCCTAAGTCTCTCTTGGCGCTAAAGATCCCCAAGGCACATAAGAATTTTTCAGTGGCTACGCTTCTCCAGGGAGGCATGCAACCTCAGGAAAGAGGAAAGGATAATGTAAATCCACTGCCACCCTTGGCCTTGGATTGAACCATTTCCCCCCGCTGCACCAAAAAAGGGCCAAAAACAACAGCCAAGCCATTAAATTCCCTAGAAGATTTAGCCCATACTATTGATGAGAGATTTGTTCTGGCCTACCCTGCAGATCCCCCTGCTTTGGTTGTCCCGGCTTGCAAAGAAAAACTGATCAATTTGTATTGTTTGTTATTATGGTGTTGTTCTCTCTTAAAAATTATCAGAAACACCCAATCAAATGATGCCACATCAACAACTAGAAAATCAAGTAAATCCCAAATGCCTGGGATGGATTCTAACCAATCAGGTGGAGCCGCGGAAATTAACTTAAAACCTCCCAGTGTCCCTGGTCTTGTCCAGCAAAATTTCTCTTTCTGCCAATCAGATGCAAGCCAAAGTGGTCATGTGTCCATTTCCTAGCAATCCCCCCTTTTTACAATGTCAGGGGACTTTGTGTCCCCTGCTTGTCAATTCTCAAATTATTAAAACCTAGAGCTTGTTGCTAAAGATTTGCTATTAAATTTATAGTTGTTGACCCTATTAAGGTCTTCCCTAATATTAAGCAAAGTGTTAGTCATTTTCAGGTTAAGCCTTACCTTCACGCTGTCCCGTTTAAACCCGGTCCCCTTTACAAAGTCCTTTAGCTTAGGCTTTGCTCTTAATTGTTACACTAGTGGTTTAAGCTTTCAAAATCACTGTTCAAACTTAAAATTTCATTTAAAAATTCTTATAAATCTTACTCTAAGTTTAAGTTTTATCTCAATTTTATTTAATTCAAACCCGCTCTGCATCTTACGCACGCCCAAGCCACCCAAAACTGACGCCAAGGCCTCCAAGTGTTGTTTGCTGCCTCTTGCCCAATTTTCTCTTGTGGCTGCCCACTTCCTTATTTTTTTATAGTTTGGAGATCTAAAAATTACACTCAAAAAATTCCAAATTTTGTGGGCTTTTCAATTATGATCCTCCCTGTTGTAAAATTTGCGGTGTTCACTTTGGCCCCTTTTATACTTTTACTCTGGAAAAATGCCCCCAATCTATGGTCACAATTCTCTGCTTCTGCTTGTCTTGTGGGAGACAATCCCTCTAGTATCTTGCGCCTCTCAGGTGAGCTTCTTATTTTGGGCAAGACAATTGTCAAGAGCCTGACCTGCAATGACTTAGAACTCTCTGCTGCAGATTAGTTCGGGCCAGCTCCCACATTGGAGGTGGTGCTGGCGCCTACTACTCTTGGCTTGGATGAAGAAAATTTAGCACCCATCCTAGCTCCTGTGGGGTTACCTCCTGCTCCCACTTGCACACCCTGGTTGCTCACTGGGTTAGTGTTGATGGGGTTGAATGCGTACTTCCCTCAGCTGTCCCCTGTGTCCTCTCTTTGGTCCCCCCTCCAAGCAGCCATCCCAGTATTCCACTGGGCAGCATCCTGGTGGTTTGTTTTGCCAGGATGGGAGCCAAACTTAGTTAGTTTAGCCTCCCTCTCTCACACTTGACCTCTGTCATGATCAAAGTTGCCATTGATTTCCTTGCTGCTTCTTGGCCCGCTCTTTACATGCCTGTAACATCAAATTCTTCTAATTTGCCCCTGAAAATCACTTGCCTTCTGAAAATTTTAACCTCCATTTTTGCTATAAAAATGTTGGTTCCAAGATGTTAAAACTGCCCTCCTGGGTTGATCTCCTGCTCCTCAAGCAACTCACAATTTGTTTATTATATTCCCACTATATTTTCTTGAATATTGCTCCTTGCTATTTCACTCTAACACCTGGTTCTTCATCCATATCAGTTTATTTCACAGCATACCTCATCAAGCCAGCTTACAGCAACTTAAAACCAGAGAGTATCCTATTATCTGACCTTCTGGACTGTGCTAGAGAGGAAACACAAATCAACTGTGAAGGCCTCTGGTATACTCTTAAGCCCAGGTGTCGTAAATTAGGTGCATATTAGAATGGTCAAGGCTATTAGTGGAATTAATCCTGGTAGTTAAGGCTAATTGATTTGCACCCAAATCCATCAGATCTGACAGATTTGCAATACCAATTGTATCTTGGATGTTACAATGATTTGGCCAGCCTGTTACATCCAGTTGAATCAGGTTTGGGAACTACAAGTAGCTTCCGTAATGGGCAGCTGCAAGCTGCAGCCACTCCAGGATAATGCACATCCACTCTTCTCCATTGGATTGTCCAGATCATCCCAAGATGGAAAGAACACAGATGCAAGAGCCTGGTGGATACCAGAAGATCCTTTAATGTTCCTGACAATAGTGCAGATGTTAATAACACTTCTGAATCCATTGTGCAGCCAGTATAGTATATAAACTTCCCTTCTTTCTAAATAAAAGATATACTTTCACACATTATCTACTTGCTTTTACACTCTACTTAGTTGTTACCTTAGATCTATAGGTAAAGACTTCAGAGTCTTTAAGACTTGTATTAATTTATGTATAGGCCTGAAACCATACTCTCCAAAGCTAGCACTATAGACGTTAATCCCCAAGGCGTCCAAGGCCCAAATTCACAACATTGGTGCTCACTCCAATATGTATCCTACCAGATACGCTGAACCAGCAGGACACCTCTGCTGTGGTCCTGTTTCAGCCCTGGGAGGGAATAGCTCTCTTCCTGACTTCTACTTTGGTAAAGATGTACTTGCCTTCTTGGATAAAGTGGAAACCTTTACTGTTGGTTATAATGAAGAGCAGAAGATCAAATATCTGCTCAACAGCTTGTGTCAAAATTTCTTTGATACTATTATGCCCTACCTTGGCTTCAGTTACTCCTATCAGTACCTTCAAAGAGTGATAAAGCAAAAGCTCCACTATCCATAAGGCTGTACCAAAGCCAGCCCCCTCAATGGTTTGAGAAGCACTAGCACACCTCAGGACTGTCACTTGGATTCTTCTGAAAACTCTAATGATTCCAGAAATAGCCCTGAGTCACCCAATGCTCCTATTGCTGGATCATTGAACAAGGTTAAACATTATGATTCTTTGGCTTGTGAAGTCAATCAAGTTAGGGAGGCTCAATACCTTGCAGAAGAAGATCAAGTGGAAATTGTAGAGAATATATTTGAACCTAAAGAATCTCTTGCTGAAGTGGAGCCCACCAAATCACCAATCATTCATGAAGAGTACAGTGAAAATAAACAGGATTTGGTCCATGAAGTAAATTCCATGGAGGTGCTAATAAGCAAGGATAAAGATACATCCTTGGCTGCACCTTAACATTACTTTCACTGGATCTGTTGAAAACCTCTCCTGTTGATCACAATATCAAATGTGAAGATTCAGCTAAGGATGATGATGTTGTCCTCCATGAAGTTAAGATAGTTGGACTTCATACCTTCTAAAAGCCTCCTCTCTCTCTGCCTAAACCTTTGCCTCCTGAAGATCCTGGAACTGCCAAAGCCTTCCCATACCCATGCCATGGACCTGTTGAAACCCAGGGAGGGAATGTTCACCTTTCAGTTCCTGCACTGAACCAACTTAGAAGACTTCTCCAAAAGACTCCTAAGGCTACTATATCAGAAGACAAAAGCCATGCTGGTATAAACCAAGCATCCCCCAGGACTTTCCTGAGATCAGCCAGTTTATGAGAGAAGTTTTGAGACCTTTGATTATCCAGTGCTACTAGACAATGAACTTGAATGTGGCTTGCCTGATAAATCTTGCTGCTTATGAAACTTCCATAAGAGAGAGGCTCCAGACACTTAGCCAATTTACTGAAACCATGGAGCACTCCTTCTGTAAATCCATTCCTCAAGAGATTCACCACACTGGTCTTTCATTGGAGATCCTCTCAGAATTACATGGAAAACGTTTTGGTCACCATAGTGCCTCCCGTCTGGAACCTTAGATCTGCCCTGTACTAGTCATGTCTGGACCTGAAGAGCTCCAGATCCTTCTAGCCAACCTTAGCACTGTTCCCTTGACTGTGCAAAAGAACCAGCTTTTGGGATATTTCAGATTGGAAGAACATGCCAACTTGCTCCAAGCTTCACCCTTTGCTGGAGTTGATGGGTTAGGACTTCCTGTAATCCAATCCTTGGCCTTGGCCTTGATCCCTTGAGACTCTCTGGTTGGTCTCACTGAACCAGAAAAGGACCATGCTCTAGCTCTCTTTGACAAGTACAAGTAAGTCTTTGCTAAAGATGACTTGGACCTTGGGAAAACCATTGGAGTAGAGCATACCATTGACACCCAAGGACAACCTCCAATCCGATCTTGTCCTTTTGCCATAGCCAAGCAAACCAAGCTATTGCTAACAAAGAGCTTCAGAAGTTACTAAGCTCTGGATTGTTGGTACCCAGCAAAAGCCCTTGGTCTTCTCTCCTCCTTATTGTCAAAAAGAAGGATGCCTCTAATAGAGTGGTCATTGATTATAGAAGACTGAACTCCATCACTAGGAAGGACTCCTACCCCCTTCCATGTATTGATGATACTTTGGACTAGTTGGGAGGAGCTAAGTTCTTCAGTGCCATGGACCTAATAAGTGATTACTGGAAGATTGATCTTCAACCTGAAGATCAGGAAAAATGTGCCATCATTACTGAGAAAGGACTTTTTTCAGCCCACACAGATGCCCCAGGGACTAAAAAACGCCCCTGCCACTTTCCAGAGAGCTATGGATGCAGTTATGGGCGACTTAAAGCTCACATTGGTGCTTGTATACTTGGATGTCATTAATGTCTTTTCCAAAACCTTCACTGAGCATTTAAAACACCTAGAAGAGGTCTTTAAACGGCTACTTAAAGCCAATCTGAAGCTGAAGCCACAGAAATGTAGTTTTTTTAAGGAACACTCAGAATTCCTAGGGTTTGTAATAAGCAAGGATAACCTACGCCCTGTACCTGCTAAGGTGAAAGCAATTGCCAAGATGCAGGTACCAGCCAACAAGTGTGATATCCAAGTTTTTCTGGGAATGATTGGTTACTATCACAGGTTTATCCCAAACTTTGCTACACTTGGGAACTCCTTTTTCAACCTTCTAAGTACTGATGTGGACTTCTTCTGGAGCTCTGCCTGTCAAAAGGCCTTTGACGCCCTGAAACAGACTTTGATGTGTGCCCCTGTACTGGCCTATCCTAACTTTGAGAAACCTTTTGTGGTGCACACAGATGCTAGTCTTACTGCCATTGGTGGTGTTCTTTCACAACTAGATGATAATGGATTAGAACACCCTGTTGGCTACTGTTCTTGCACCTTGAACTGTCATGAACGCAACTACAGAGTGACTGAAAGGGAATGCCTGGCAGTAATTTACTCTTAACAGAAGTTTAGGGTATACTTACATGGTTTACACTTTACTGTGGTTACTGATCACGCCTCCCTCAAATGACTATAAACATTGAAGGACCCTGAAGGAAGACTTGCTTGCTGGGCCATCAAATTTCAAGCCTTTAATTATGACATAGTGCACCGTGCTGGGGCAGTCCATCAGAATGCAGATTGCCTCTCAAGATTGCCTACCATTGCCCTTGTGTCCTCTATTGCCAATGAGCTTTATGACAAACTACTGGTTGACCAATATTTGTGGGGGAAAGAGCCCACTGAAATCCAAAATGTTCTTAAGAAGCTTTCAGTGGACACCAAGGTTAAAGATGGTCAACTATTTAAGCTTTACAAGGACAACTGGTTGCCATATGTACGCCCTCACTCAGAACAGACTTGGTAGTTGCCTCACACAAGGCTACATAGCATGAAGGAATATAAAAGACTCTTGATCAGTTACAGAAGCATTGCTACTGGGAAGAAATGGCCTCTGATGTCACTGAGATTATGGCTGCTTGCCATGACTGCAATGTTGAATGGCCAAAGATAGCAAGATTCCAGCACAAGCTGATCCACCCAGGATTTGCCTTCCATAATGTTGCCATCAATGTGGTAAGACCCTTGCCAGTCTCAAAAAGGAAAAACAAGTACATTATAGTGGCTGTGGACCAGTTGACCAAATGGGTTGAGGCCAAGGCTACCCCAAATCAGTCTGCACTCACTACAGTCATGTTCATCTTGGAACACATCATCTATCACCATGAATGTCCTCAGATGCTGTTAACTGACAATAGAACCAACTTCACTAGCTATATGATACCCAGACTAAATCAACTGATGGGTATCAGAGGCACATACCATCCCCAAACTAATGGAATGGTTGAACAGACTAATGAAAGTTTGGTGCAGATCTTCAGGAAACTAGCACACTAACATGAGTCAGAATGGGACACTTACCTTCCTGCAGCCAACTTTGCTTACAACATTGGCTATCATAGAGCAACAGGAAAAACCCCCTTCCAACTCCTGTATGGATGTCAGCCTGGTTTACCTCCTCATCTGTACTCCTTGGTGAAACCTAATCCAGCTGTCACCCCAGAAGCCTTCCTCCAGAAGTTGCTCCAGGTCTTGATCAATACAGAGGCTGAAGCCTATCATGCCAAGTTGAACATTAAGAAGAAGGATGTAGACCACGCTTCCAATAGCCATCCTACCCTCCCCTTGTACAAGGTGGGTGATGCTGTATACTTCTATAGTAATAGAGAGTATGGATGTGAGAACACACTTGTCATGCTATGGCAAGGGCCTATTAAGGCCAACCAGAAAATGGATCCTATGAGCTACACTAAGGATCCAAATACTGGCCACTTGATTACTAGAATACACACTCAATACATGTGTGCTGCTCCTAGTACTTATGAGTAAACCCCCTTTAGGACAACAATCCAGAAAAAGAAAACCTAATGAAAAAATGCCATGGGTTGTTGTCCAGATTGCAGAGAAATAAAGGAATAAGGCAATATACAGTGAAAAAGGCTTTATTGGAATAACTACCTGACATATGCAGCCCTTGAGTTCAGTACCCTCTATTTATAACCTTTGCCCATTCTAGTGGTGGGAAATGTTATAAATTAGGTGCATATTAGAATGGTCAAGGCTATTAGTGGAATTAATCCTGGTAGTCAAGGCTAATTGATTTGCACCCAAATCCATCAGATCTGACAGATTTGCAATACCAATTGTATCTTGGATGTTACAATGATTTGGCCAACCTGTTACATCCAGTTGAATCAGGTTTGAGAACTACAAGTAGCTTCCGTAATGGGCAGCTGCAAGCTGCAGCCACTCCAGGATAATGCACATCCACTCTTCTCTGTTGGATTGTCTGGATCATCCCAAGATGGAAAGAACACAGATGCAAGAGCCTGGTGGACACCAGAAGATCCTGTAATGTTCCTGACAATGATGCAGGTGTTAATAACACTTCTGCATCCATTGTGCAGCCAGTATAGTATATAAACTTCCCTTCTTTCTAAATAAAAGATATACTTTCACACATAACTACTTGCTTTTACACTCTACTTATTTGTTACATTAGATTTAAAGGTAAAGACTTCAGAGTCTTTAAGCTTGTATTAATTTGTGTATAGGCCTGAAACCATACTCTCCAAAGCTATCACTATAGCCATTAATCCCCAAGATACCCAAGGCCCAAATTCACGACACCAGGTGTTTAGAGATAAGTATGATTATCTCCTAGCATATTCAATCCTCATAAATCCCCTTTCAACACCAAAGCCTAGTTATTTTTCTGCTCATGACCTCCCAGGTGATAATTTCAGCAAACTGTTTGACATCATGTACATCACTCTTTCAGAGATGTTTGGCACTATGATCCCAACCACAGATCCCTGATCCTGGATAGAAAATTCTTTTTCATATATATTCAAGTGTGTTAATTCTTTGGTGAGACCTGCTGCTGGCCCACCCTATTATTAAATATGATTGGCTGAATCAGACAGGTTGGTATCCTGACAAACTGCCCAACCTAATCACTTAAATCTAAATTCAAAAGAAGTTAATGTAAGAGTTAAATGGTGTGCAACATTATTCAGAGAAAAACAATGAGGATAAACTAAAAAAAAATCATTAACTGCTGGTGCAGCACTAAACCAAATTGGGTGAAGGACTCATTAATTTTTTGCCTTGGGCAGTATAGCAGAAAACAGCAATTGAGATCAAAATGAGGAAGAGCATTTGCAAAGGGAAGTCAGACGTCAAAGGTGCAGAGGCAGGGTAAAACATGGGCCAGGGCGCGGCCATGGAATCAATGGCGGCCTTGAAGATGATAAACACTAATCTTTCAAAGACAGGGGCAAACAGCCCCAGGTGATCCCACATTTTTTGGAAAACGTTTTTTTATTTAAGTGTAATTAAGCTATCTAGGAATAAGTTTCTAGAGGGGAAATGGGGAAGTCTTAAGGGATTTCAGGATAGGGGAAGGGAATTCTGTGGCATCTGATTGGTTAACAAGAATATTTTCAGCAGTTAGGGGTCCTACATTGGAATTCAAGTCAATGACATCATAATTCAAAAAATTTGGTGACCCACAGGTTGAGTGCAGCTGTCATTAGACAATGAATGGTGCATGTCCAACTTGTCATAATTATTTGGGCAAAAATTAGGAAAGTTCCAGATTTTCCAGGGCTATTTGAGCAACCCCAGCTTTGACCCATTTTTTGTCAATGACAGCATTTAAATTGTCTATTTATTTCAAGGGTTTGGCGGCAGTTCTTTGCTGGTTTCTGGTCTTAAAAGGGCACATTATTCCTTTTATTTGGTTTTTACTTTAACAGTTACACAAGTTATACCAAGAACATTTTTTCATGTGCAGTTGCTCTCATTTTGGCACAATCAGAACAAAAACCAGTTATTAAAATGAGAATATTTACACAAAAACTCACAGCAAATAATAATTCTCAATAAGAGATCAATTAATTATCAGAATCATCAGAATATTTCAACAAATCAGAGTTAAAAGTGCCACAACAATGCTTATATTTGATTTACCCAGGTCCCAGGTGTAAGGCTTCAGACTTTTTCAACAACAGTTGCAGTTATATCAAAGAATGAGCTTAACTATTGATGAGGAATAACTTTTTAGGGAAGCTTTGAATATGGAATTGAGAAAGAAGAGAAGTATATTTTATTAGTTAATACTTCAGACTTATATTGTCAGGAATGAATTATGGAAATAAGATTCCATTAGCCACCAGAACTTCAAACCATTGACTACTCCAATTATCTTATAATTCATCCAAGAAGATCCAGAAAGAGACAAGACAAGATAATTAATAAGACAAGGAATGGAGTGAAGAACCATAAGATTTATTGAAGCACCATAAGGAGAATGATGGATAAGGGTTAAGAGAAAGGGAAAGGTAATTTATACTCATCAATTCTTGAATGAGAGGATCAAGTATGCTACAAGAGGGATATAGCATTTTGAAGGTATATTAGAACATGTAACAGTGGTTCAATAATGGCACCAATAGATTTCTATTGGTCTCAGCTTTCAGGAATGCCTTTAAACGTTGAGATTGGTTCTCTAGCTGAAGAGATATGATTTTTAGAGGATCAGCAATTATGTGCAAGAAGACAGATAGTTTGAAAGGTAATTGGACTGCAAAAGCACTTGGAAATGGCACAATTGAATCAAGTTAATATAAAAATCTATTTAAAATTGAGTTTGGACATGATAAAATCAAGTAAATTTATATAAAATGTTGTCAGGATTCTGAATCCTGACATATATAGCTTGTGCTATGGCGGGGATTTAAGTTGGATCAAAGATAAGGGTGGTCATGTGCAAAATGGGTTCAAGTTGCTGGATACCTGGATAAGTCATGTGATATTGGTTTGTTGCCATTTCTGGTATGCTGAACTTTATATTGGATTGGCACTAAACTGGGCAATGACTGGATGTTAAGTGGGTTGATGGCAATCAGAATACCCGTACATCCAGCTCCTTGACACCCCCCTTAAGGGGTTACTCTGGTATATCAGGAGGGGGCTTTGTCTTGACAGCTGCTGCCTGATGTTTCTGGAGTTGTTTGCTAGTTGGTACTAGCTGAGTTGAGTGGTCTAATTTTCTGAGGCAAAAGTGGGATCTGTGGTACTTTTTGATGATAGGGTCTTTGGCGCCTTGGAACTTAACCAGGTAGGTGTTTCTGTCCGGTCTGTATTTGATAACTCTTCCCGGGCTTCTATGTACTGAATCCAGCTACTTTCTGTTTCCAGCCAGGACCCAGACTGGGGAGTTGATGGGGAGTGGCTCCTCTGCAGAGGGCACCTTTTATACTTTGAGTCTCTTGGTTTCTGCTATCTTAGCTTTGAGGCATATGTGTTGTAGCGCTAGTGCTTGTTCTACTATGAGAGGTTTTCCCAGGGGAATTTTCACATACAGTTGGTTATTGTGGGTGACTATCTCTGGTTTGTACAGTAGTTTTCAAACATGTTGAGATAAACATATTTTATTCAGTTTAGAGCGCATGAACTCAGTCACAAAACATATTTCAACTTGATAGATCTAAATAGAGGATAATTTCACATAAAATGAGCCATATTAGGTGTAAATGTCTGGTCATACAACAACTTATTCAAACTGGGGACAAATGCTTAACAATTCAACAACAAGTGTACCAAACACTAGAATACATGAGTTTCAGTCACAGAACACTTCTACTATGTTCACTATGTTTTTGGTGAACACATGAAACTCAGTCACAAAAGTTACAAACTCAATCCAACAATGTCCCTTAATAGTAACTGAAACAGACAACATAAATATCAAATATCAAAATGCATTAATGAATCTATAATACTGTTACCAGATCATTCTAATTAATAATGAAATCTAGAATAAAAAAGGAAATAAATATTCTGAGTGTCTGTTTTGGGATTAGAATCAATAAAAAATCAAATTTATCCTAACTCATGATTGACAGTGCACATTTACAACCAAAAATAATTAATATAAAAATCTAAAAATCTAATTTGAAATAAACATGAGTGACTACTAGCTTTCATGCTACTATATATGGAGTGATAAAAATTATAATAAATAAGTTATGTATAAACTGATTTTAATTTTCTTTTATTTTTTATACCAAAATGAACACATCCCAGCAACACAGTAACAATGGACCCGTTGTGCGCCGCAGTTGCAATTGCCCTTGCGGGTCAAAGAACAAAGTTAGTGCAACACAAGTTCCTAATCAGGAAGGAGATGGGAGAGGGGAGTTCAATAGTGACACTGCACTGACACAGCTGGTTTGAGGAGCACAACATACAAGGGGGTGGAGCATCAACCCCCAGGTCCAGAAGCTGACCAGAAAATACACCAAGGTTGTCACCACCAAAATGATAAATGATGTCACCACTGAGAGGGTGTCTTTGGTGTACAACCCTGTATACTGCTGCAATGGCGTTCCTGCAGCCATACTGGAAAAGGTTAAGCCCATACTTGACACTAGCTATAAGCCTTACATGAGTGATTTCAAAGGGGCAGACAAGGACAAGCCACCCCAGTATTTCCAAACAACAAAAGGGCAGAAGGTGCTGAAAAAGGTTGCTGCATTCTACAGCCAAGTGCCTATGCCCTGTGTTGTGGCTGAGCCCGTGGAGTTGCTTCCCAACGCCAAAAAGACCAAGTACCATGTCATCCCTGACGCCATCTGAGAGACCTTTATGAGACTCATGGAGGAGACAACTGACTACAGGAAGGCCGCGGCTATTGTCAGGATCTTGAAAAAATCCGCACACAGGCTCCATGAAACTTACCTGAAAACAGGGACTGTTATCCTTTCAGAGAAATCCAATCACAAACCAGTCCTATTGTTAAAGGAACACCTGTGGGAAATCCAAAAGTGGATCAAGGAAACTGCCATCTTGAACTAGAAAATATTCAGTCAATGGTTGAGTCTGCTTTTGGAATCCAGGCTTTGGTTTCCACTTGCTACAGAGCAGTGAAAAAATTAAACTTTTCATGGAAAAAACTCAGAGATTCTCCATACAACCAAAACAGCCCTGATAATGTTGTCTACCAGCAAAAAATACAGAGACTTTCACTGCTCTCAAGGAGAAGGGGACTGTCAAATTCTACTACATTGACAAGTCCTCCTTTGCGTCTTCCATGAGAAACAAGTATGGGTATGTCCCCAAAGGCAAAAAGAGTGGTTTGTCCTGGCGTGCGGCTGTCTGGTCTGTTGCGTACTCAATGGTAGCCCTTCTTGATCCCCTTGGTATTGAGCTATATCAGATGATCAAGGGTTCACACAACAGTACAACCTTCCTCAAATTTCTATGATTGATTTGGGAGCACCTGAGGCACACAAGCCTGGGCTTCACCAATATTATTGTATTGGATAATGTTGGGCTCCACAAGGTGGCTGATATTCTTGAGGAATTCTAGGTGATTGAGCCTGGTGTTAAAATTGCCTCCCAACAATTGGCTACAGTGCATTTTCATCTTCTCTTCCTCCCTGCCTATTCCTCATTCCTCAACCCAATTGAGGAGGTTTTTGGGTGGCTCAAGAGATTTTTCAAGAAAGGGGCACCACCTGGGCCCAATGATTTGTTCAATTTGCTGCAGGTTGGTGTCCATATCCTCCCAGCTGAAACTGTGGCCAAATTCTATGGTCACATAAATTTGTTTCTCCCTGTGTGCCTTGCCCAGTAGCCAATCAATTAAAGGCGTTGCTATCCCCAATGTTTTTTTGCATTTAATTTTTTTAATGTTTGTTTTTATTTAGTTTAATTTATTTTTACTTTATTTCTGTGATTCCACATATTGTGTCAGGTATGATAAAAATTAACAAAGAAAAGCCAATTGAATGAATGAAGGAAAAATAAAACACAAGAATATATATATTTTTATTATTATGATTTTATTTAGGGTAGTTTTTTCACATTTTTATATGATTCCAATTATATACTGTCATGTTTATAAAAATTAACAAAGCCATAAGGGTGAATGAATGAATACACAGAATATTTTTTATTATGTATTTATTTGTTGAATATAGATGGTTTGAGTAGATAATTTTAAAAAAATTATATATAGAAATTAAAATAGTATTTGGGTGTAGACTTTTATTGGGGGTGGGAGCGGCAATATTCCAGGACATTGCGTTGAAATAGACTAGTAATTTCTATTGCCAACACATATGTTGACATTGGACCTGTACTAAATAAATTTCAGCAGGTAGAATACAGGATCATTGTGACACAATTGGCTAGGAGGATTTTTTTGGTGGAGCAGCCATCCCATAGGTGGCAGCAAGAATAACTGAATCCTGAATAACGTGCTCTATTGAGCTGTATCCAGGGGCAATTTTTTTCTGTCAAATAAATGGCACACTACATCTAGTTTTATTATCACATCAGACCAGTTGCGGGCTTCTTCTTTAAGCCACATCAGTACAACAAGACCTAGGTAAACAATCAAGTGAAGTCTCTTCCCTGCAAACAGGGCAGAGAACTCACAAAATTTATTATATAAGGTACTAGTTTTATTATTAAAGGACATAGTGGCAAAGGTTTTTTTTTCATTTTTTTGGTATACCAGTCTTGTTGGAGCACCAGGAGGCCCCAAAGTCTCCAAGGACGCCTACTACGGCAGGCATGACGGCGGCAGAACTATAGCTAAGTTTTGTCATTTTTTCATTAATTTTTTTAGGATATGTGATAGTGTGTGCTTGGTTGGGTAACAGAAACAGACTTCTTCTTGTACTCTTTCCATCTTGGGTAGGGCTTGGTACGGCATAGTTTGGATGAAATCCCAGAAAAACATGATAAAGAGCTTGCAGAAGCTAATATCCTGAACTTACTGGTTGAGTTGCAGGTTGGGGGCTGCGGCCAAAGCCAAGACCCGCCATTCAGTGTTGTCTTGCTTTGGTTGGAGTGATGTAAGTTGTTCTTGTTTCATAGGATAATTTTTTTTAATTTATTAATCATTTCAGAGGCAGCAGCTGGCGTCAGGACCAGCTGAAGCCCTATGTGGGGGACATAGTTGCTATAAAATGTTTGCAATATGTACAGTCTTAGATACTGGCGGACTTCTCCTTCTGTTTCTTCTAAATAAAAAAAGTTAGTAAGATCTTTTTATTTATTTGATGTTTTATTTTTTACCTTCTTCTATATCTTTACCTGTTGCCCCCTTTACAGGGGCTTCTTCAAGGGACTTGTCACTAGCTGGTTCCTGGTTATCTTCTATTGGTTTTTATTTCTTTTTATTTTTTAGCTGCTCAAACATCTTGAGGTCCTTTGACCACGCCTCTGCAGTTTCAAACCCCTGTGGTTTGAGCTGTAGATTGGCGAGAACAATTTTTTGTTTGTTTAGGAGCCTTGTTGCAAGTTTGTTGTTAGTATTAGTGTGGGGTTCCTGGTCAATAGTCCCCAAAATGTGTCCTGGGTCATAGCCAGGGAATGGCTTGGAGGAGTTGTCATTTTCTAGTAGTGGGAGGTGGGTTATTAGGAGTTTGTACTTAGCCTGCATGACTTCAAACTCTTACAGTACTTTTCCATTTACCAGGCAGGTATCCCCACCATGCACCTGTGCTTCAGCGGGCGTCAGCCCTTCTGTGGGCCTGTACCAGTCCTTCAACAACCTAGTGTTAGATCAAAGTTGTACACAGCGTGATTCAAGGAGATACAATGAGGATATAACAAACAGATCATAAGTTGCTTGACAAGCAGGAGATCAAATCTGGAGGACAGCTTCAACATCTTGGATCCAATGGGGGTGTAACAAAAGATTGAGATGGAAATTGTCAATAAGCAGGTGATTTGCAGAGGTAAATTTGAGAGAGAATCAGATGGAGTCAACATGTAAAGAGCGGGCCAGGTGGTAGCCATGGAATCAATGACAGCCTTGAAGATGATAAACACTAATCTTTTAACAACAGGGGCAAACAGCCCCAAATGAGCCATCATTTTTGGGATAAACTTTCTTTTATTTTATGGGAAATTAAGCTATCTAGAAACAAGTTTCTAGAGGGGAAATGGATAAGTCTTAAGGGAGTTCAGGATGGGGCAGGAGGGGATTCCACGGCTTCTGATTGGCTGGCAAGAACATTTTCAGCAGTTGGGGGTCCTGCATTGGAATTCAAGTCAATGAAGTCATAATTCAAAAAAAATTGGTGACCCACAGGTTGAGTGCAGCTGTCATTAGACAATGAATGGTGCATGTCCAACTTGTCATAATTATTTGGGCAAAAATCAGGAAAGTTCCAGATTTTCCAGAGCTATTTGAGCAACCCCAGCTTTGACCCATTTTTTGTCTATGACAGTATTTAAGTTGTCTATTTCTTTCAGGGGTTTGGCTGTGGTTCTTTGCTGATTTTGGGGTTTACAAGGGCACACTATCCCTTCCATTTGATTTTATACCGTAACACCTAGTAAACTCATTTCCTATGAGCTCTCTTCCCCTATCTGTCATTTCAAGATGCTTAGTTAATCTTTACCACTCCTCTTGGGAAGACTTACTGGTAGAAAATCTTCTAAAACTTTGACAGTAGGTATCTTCCTCACCTTGACTAGGGTAAAAGATATGGGGTAGCTCACTAATAGGACTTGTATTTTGATTACTGGAAAATTTGGGCAGGGGTCAAAATAGGCTTTTATTTACAGTCAGAAGGAAGATCCCCTTAGAAACCTTATGATATATTGCCTGGGTATGGGAAACAATATGATTTTGCCAATACTTGGAGTCCTCCAACAATCTCTTGGACTCCTTGTACTTGGTCTTGGGCTCCTGCACCTTTGTTCCAGCTCCAGTTTCTTATCCAAAGCTCTAGCTTCTTTATCTTAGGCTTCTGCATCTTTAGCTTGGTCTTTAGCTCCTTCTGTAGTCCTTGTGGCCTTTGTAATCCACTTGATCAAGTCTAGCTAGTCCTTCTAAGCCATCTTTCAGTTCCATAGCTAGTCCTGAACCATAATCTTCTGGTCCTTCATCAAGCCAGTAATTAGTTCATCTCAGTCATTAAACAGCTTATTTCAGTCACCAAACAGCTCAAACCAGTTCTTCAGCTACTTTTGCATCCTGATCTTTTAGTCCTTTGGCCATTCCTGCATCATGATCTGCTACTCCTGCATCATGATCCTCTAGTCTTCCAACTGTTTCTGCATCATGATCAGCTACTCCTGCATCATGATCCTCTAGTCCTTTGGCTATTCCTCAACATGAACCAACTTGTTTCCAAACTTCAACATGAACCAAAATTCTCTTAAATAGTCTTCACTGTGATCATACAGTCCTTCTTACTAGTCTTCACTGCTGATCCCCCACTATGAACCAACTTGGTTATTTATCTCAGTCCCTGTTACCAAAACCTGTAGACCCAGGCATGAGTCTACATTGTTATTGGCATTTAACTGGGCCCTCACAAGTGGTAACCACTCAGGCCATCCAACCATAGATCACTAAAGTCTATGCAGTTGTCTTTACTCACCCAGGTGATTAAGTATGAGATTTCAGTTGCAAAGTAATCAGCTTTAATTCCCAGAGGCCTGATCACATCAAGTTCTGCAGCTGCTTCCCCAAGCAATTGCCTTGGTAACACCCCTGAGCATATCCATGCCCTCCAATGCTTACTTTGGGATCTCCCCAAAGCTTCCATAGGGACATAGACAAGGACACCCTACCAGTCTGTTAGATAGAGTGCTTGCTCACAGACCTCCTGTAAGCGTATCAGGGTACATAAAGCTTTCACAGCTCCTCCCCTCCCTGGCAGCCTGCGTTACCTGCCAGGGGTTCAAAAACTTACAGCCCTGGTAGCCAAGTTACCTATCATGCTGGCACACTTTCCTACCCTGGCAGCCCGCGTTACCTTTCAGGGTCTAAACAACATCCAGCCTGTATTTTACACGCTACCCACCAGGCTGGACCACTCCCCACCCCAAGAAGCTAAAGTTACCTGCTGAGCTATCTCATTCCTCACCCCTAGCAGCCACAGTTTCCTGCTGGGTGAGGACTTCTAGCCCACAGCAGCCAATATCTTCTGCCAGGTGGGGATAACACTTGCCTCTAGTAGTCCTTTATTACCTAATATCCAGGCCTTATCTCCACTAGTAGCCATTATTCCCTACTAGGCCTCTACCTGTAACAAAACATCAACACACTGTCAATCTTCAGCATAGCGTCTTTATTTGAAGACAAATCAACCCTTGCCTGAAGAACTGTCTCCATGTGGACCATCACAATTGGGAATCTTCTTCTTCACAGCCTTCACAGTAAGTTTGTCTAGTTTGTTGCCTTCTAACAACACCTCTTTTAGCATGTCCTTCACCTTTTGATTGACTTCCTTGATTTTAGCCACCACTGCATCCAATTCCTTTATCATTGCCTCCGATTCTGCAATATTTTTCTTGTACTTATCACAGCCCTTTTTATACCAATAAACTGTATCTATTATATTGCAACTAATTGTCATAGCCCATACCAGAGTCAGCTGTACTCCTGAAGGAGAAGCAGGCTAGGCCTGGAAGGCCATGTGCACAATATGCGCAATTCTGAACAGGTAGTTGACTGCAGTAGCTAGGTGACACCAATTCACAGTATGGGGCACAACCTGGTTGGCCAGCCCCAATACTGTGATATAAACAAACCCCAGCTTACTGAAATCCTGAGCAGGAGACAAATTGGGCAGGGGGGGAGCAGTAGGAATATCCTTCATAGCAGGCAGGATGATATTTTTAGCACAACCAGGAGGGAGAGCCAGATTATGGGGATAGAAATACTCTAAGTCAAGAGCGTGGGGTGGAATGACTGAGGTAGCAGGAGTATAGCCAGGAGGGTACAGATAGGCAAGTTTATATTGAGTTGTGGATTCCCAAATAGATGCAAAGATAATAATTAAATTTGAGCAAAAATAGATAATTCCTGCAAGAAAATAATGATTTCTGGGCATAAACTTGTTTTATTTAAGATGTCAACAGTGAGGAGGGCTTCTCCTCCTCACTACTTATACTTACTGGTAATTTTGTGGCCTTTTGTGCCACCAGAGAACTGATGGCATCAATTTCAGTTAAACTTACAATTTTGACTGGAATTTGTGTACTTGGGCCTAGAGGTAGAAGTTCATTAGTTGGTATAACAGGAACCTTACTTGGGCTGCAGCAAGCCAAGGTGCCACTGCTATTTATAGAACTTGCAAGCAATTGAGCGCCCAATTGCGCAATTGAACAATTGCGCTCCTGATGTCTTGTTTCCTGATAATTAAGATGGCCAAAATTGTTAATGGAATTGAATCCAGGGATTTGAGGCTTGTGTGCCTCTCAAATCCTGAGCCATTTGTTAATCAAAAGGGGGTTTTCTTTCTCTGAGAGACAATTTATGAGTGTTTCCAGGCTTTGGGTAGTTTGGCCTCAAAAAAGGCCAGCTGGTTGTCCAGGGCTTTCTGGGCCCTGAAACTGCCTCAAGAGATGCATTTGTATCCACTCATATCATTGGTCAATTGGTTTGTGACATTTAATCTACCACCCTAATCCTATTTTATCCCTTAAAAAAATTCAAGAGTTGTAAAAGATCTTGCTTCATCATTATCTACTCTAATAAAGTTTGAAATTTGTTAGTCTAATCTGGCCATTTGGTTTTTTCTGTTGCTTTTAGTGTTTAGTTGATTTCTCCCCCCCTTTGGCCTCCCAGGAATTGTTGGCCACAACCTTTTGGTTGTTGCTGAAACTGCAATTTTATTACAGTTGAGAGCATGGTTTTATTTCTTCCTAACCTGCTCCCCAATTCTCATATCTGTAGCCAAAAGAAGATGGGTGGAAGAGGTTTGTACCTTGGATAATGCCTGGCAGTCTTTGTCAGAATGGCCTGATTGACCACAGTACAGACATAGTCCTTCACAAACTTAATGTTGCTTTTCCTTGTGAGCAAGTTGGTAACCTCCCCAGGCTTAGGGAATAGTCCCTTAGGAACCTCAGCAGGAATTGGTGGGCTTTGGGGGAGGAGTCTTGCTACTATTCCAAGAGGGGAGCTTTTTTAACCTTGGAAGACCATTTCAAAACCTCTTTAGTGAGTTCAGAAAACTTCTCTGGCAAGACATGGTGAGAGAGGAAGTTCTTGAGCTTGGGGGCGAGTTTTTTCTGGAAAAGATAACAGGATATGGAATCTGTCATGCCAATGGCTTCCTTCAGGTGAGAGAATTCTTCAATATAGTCCTTGGTAGCCATTCTGCCTTAGTATAGGCTCATAATACGGTCTCTGAGCTCTTTGGTTGTTTGTTACAGCACCACAGAGGCCAGCAAGGAATTAAAAAAGGCTGGATAACTATCCAAGAGCTTCTCCCCTTGGACGGTGGCCTTAGCATACTATATATGAGCCTTCCCAGTGAGCTTTTTGGCCACATGATGCACCTTCTGGGTGTCAGTCTGGTATTGTGAGGGGGATGTCTTGAATAAGGACTGAGAAAATGCAAGGAGCATCAGAATCTTGTTTTCTTTGTGTTTTCTGGAGAAACTGCCAAAATATGGTTCAGTATCACTCTTTGGTTCTGAACCTGTTGAGGTGCTTATTTGTTGGAGGCAAAGGAGTTCTTGGTCTGTGTTATTAGTCAAACCAAAGGATGGATGGTAAAGCTGACAATGGCTGTAACAAGGGTGACTGCCAGGCTCTTAATAATTGTGGTGTAAAGCAGGTGTCTTGAAGGGGTCAATGCTGAGCTTCTGAGTAAGAAGCCCAAAAGAGATTCTAACAAACTGTCAAGGACCCACTTGAAAGGGAATAAATTCCCAATATTGTGGGCCAAGGCCCCTAAATTTAACCCTTTAATAACTGAATCAAAAGGCACTTTAATCATAGCAAGATGACCAAAATGGCCTAGAAAGGCAAATATCCTCATCAGGGAGCCAAAACTTCCCAGAAGATAGTACCCTACTAGGTATATGAACAGGTAGAAGGAAGCGTTGAGAAGACCAAGGAGATCTCTGCCTCAGGGGCTTAGGATTGGCATGACCATAATTGAATTTTCTATCCCAGCGTCCAGAGGGGTATTTAAACCAACCATGAGCCAGAGACTCTTCTTGGTGAGAGTCCTCTGGAGAGGAGTTGTGCCAGTCAGTTGTCTGGGTTGGCTCTTCAAAGGAAAAGACAGCTGGCAGGATAGAGAATAGGAGTCATAACAGGAAATAGTTCCCCTTCATGGTCCTAGGAAGTACAAAATAGAAGAGTGTACAAGATCAAGATGAAAGAAATACTATTTATTATTGGAACAAATAAAAATCATCAAGGGAGCTCACTTAAATACCCTGGTAATGAGCTACAAACATTTAAGAGGGTAATTGAAAATGAGTGGATTTAAAATCAAGTTTCATTAAATGGCTGGCTGAGGATATTTGTTGGGAATGCTGCCATTCACCATGTTTTGATTTTGCCTTTTTTGGGTTATTTCAAGGATGAATCTCTTTCTTTCACTTTTTCCCTTCAAAATGAGGCTGGCTCTGAATTAAGAAATACAATTATTCAGTTTCCTGATTCTGCGCAACTCACTTGCCCCACTCATGCCTGTGGCAAGTGATCCTACCGTCCTGGTATTGTTTTGTGGTATTGTAAACCACTATATATTCCATTTCCTATTTTCCAATAAAATTAAGTTCTATTCACATTTTTGTCTTTGTGTCTCCACATACTTTGGTGCCTCTCTAGCCACGTCTAGTAGATATGATTCATTCAGGGCCACAAGGTAATCACATAGCCTTCCCTGCTATTCTAACCAAGGCTTAGTACAAATCCAATCCTAAAGTTAGGATTTCCTGTTGTGACTCTGTGCCGCACCTAAGATCACAATAAAAATGGTGCTCACTACAGGGGCTGTAATTCCCTCAGTTACCCCCTTTGCAACTACGTTTTCAGGACCTTTGCCTCCACCTATACAAGAGCCAACTTTGCCTGAAATTACCAGTCCTCCTATTGAAGAGGACATTGCCAACCTGCCTATTGTCCTTACTGTGCTGAACCTTGGGAGTGGTCCCTGCCTAGTGGCCTATCCTTTGGGTACCCCTGACTTGGAGAAAGTCATGGTGGTAGCCCTTGGGATAGCCCATGATGGGGCCATCTCTTGCCTCCAGTTTCAGTTCAATTGGGCAGAATACTACAAACTGATTGTAGCACAATAATTTCCCCAGTATCTCCTCTTGGTGGCTGGCTCTGCTGAACATCTACTATCCTCCTTTATACAACCTGCCTTAGCCCATCATCAAATGGTATTAGGGCTTCATATTCAGAAATTTTTTGTTGTTGCAAGCTGCTGTCACCCATCACTGAGATCAGTTTGCGGCCTACCAGCAGTGAATTCATTCCCTGTTTTCCTTAGTATCTGATAATCAGCGCAACTCTGTCACCTCCCAGTCTTGTTTAGTCACTTACATCAAAAGAATGCGCCAATCCATCCCTGAGTATGTCAGAGAGCGCCTTCATGAGTTCCACCAGCTGGAACAGCCTTGGTGTGCCCAAGTAGACTCTACTTTAAACGCCTATCTCACCAACTTTGAACTACTTGTACAACAACTCAACAAGTTCAGTGCTTATCCCTTTGACCAATTGCAGCAAGTAGTAATCCATGCTGAAACAGGCCTCTGCAAACTTGGTGAGGACTTTGATCAAGAAAGGGCTGCTACCACCGTCACCATCACCAAACTCCAGACTCAAGTAAATGAGCTTTCTGCCTCCAAAGCAGATGCCCTGCCTTCTCCTCCATCTGAAAAGATAGCAGATAGAGAACAAAGGCTCTGATATGTCATTCAAGATTTAAGAGCATTTACCTGTAGTCAGGATCTCCCCCCTTAAGTCCCTCAGCCTGACCCTCAGGTGCTTGCGCTGACAGCTCAGGTTGCTGAATTACAGCAAGAGGTTGATACTTTGCGTGAGGCAATGGCGTCTGTAGTTAGTCCAACTGAAGTTGTGGACAAGGATGGTTGTTGCCCTGGTTTGTCAGGAGCCCCCCACATCCATTATGCTAGAGAGTTGATAGCTCTAGCCAATGAAGTGGACCTCCTGAAGCAAGATCACTCTGAGCTTGATAAAGACATACAAGAACTAATTGAAGTGGTCAACTCAATTAATGACAGGTTTGCCCCTTGCCTTTTGGTGGGCCTGTCCCTTACTTCCCAACTGGCTGAGCTTTCCTCAGTAGTAACTGCACAGGGTCAGCGTCTGGATGTTACTGAGCAGCAGACCACCCTCACTAATAATACAGGCACCTGCACTGCTGACACCTTGACTACCCTCAAAGATAATGTTTGCCAGCTGTGGGCTTGACAGCCCCCTTCTGAATCTAAAGCTGAATTCTTCCCTTGTATAAATGTGATTGATAGCAATAATGGTGACCCTACTCCCAAAGCACATTTCAAGCCTACCTTTAAGCAAATTTTCAACCCCAAAACCTCAACCATTATAGCTTTCCTAACTATCTATGAAACTGCCATGAGAAGACCCTTGGATGAAGTCAAGAAGGAACACATTCTGACTTGTCTACACCCGACCTGCCAAGAGGTAGTTGTGCCAGAGCTGCCCACCATTGAAACCTGGGAGGATATGAAGCAGCTTCTGATTGTTGAGTTTGGTGGTGACCTTAGTTTGGAAGTGAAGAAGGACGCCTTCATGCACATTGCCTTCAAACCAAAGGAGACCCTAGCTGAAGTTGCAGATAGATTCTACATGGAATGACAACAACTGGTAAAAAGCCGCCAGTTGACCGCACATGAAGCATACATGGCTTGCGCTTAAGCCCTCAAGGTTAACCAGCTCCTGTGTCTTCACTTCAAGGCCCATAAAGCCATGATTTCTTCCATGAAGAGCATAAAGACACTGTTACAGGATATGCATCTTACCCATTCTGGGGAAGTTGTGCAGGAAATTTGTGCTGCCTCTACCTCTGGTTTGTCTTCACGTGGGCCGCTTATCCTTACCATGAACTCAAAGAATCCTCCTTGACGCCAGGGTTGTCATAACTGTGGGCAGATAGGTCACCATTCCCGGGTCTGTACTAACCCTTGAGTTGAAGGAGCTGATCCCAAAGAACAGGCAGGAAAAGAACAGTAAACCTAGAGGCGGAGACGCTCTTGGTTGACAATTCTTCCCAGTCTCCTCCAGTTCTCCCTTCCATTGCTGGCTCTGAGCCTGCTAAAAATGAGGCTTTGTTCATCCTGCTGCTATTCCACAACATACCTGATGACTCTGATATAGAGGATTCTGATTTAGAAGATTCTGATGCCTATGGGTATTCTGTCCTGGCTGTCCCTGAAACTATTACAGTCCCTTATAAGCTACATTCTGGGAAAACTACTACAACTGCCAAGCCTCTGCCTGAAGCCAAGGAGGTTGTCTCTTGCCCATACCTCACCCAAGCTAAGAGATTTCCTGTGCTTGTCAAGTCTTCTGAAGAAGCTGCCAAGGTTGCTGACGCTGTGTTCAAGAACGTCTCCGTCTTGCTCCCTCTCCAGACGGTCTATAAGGAGTTCCCAGGCCTCAGATGAATGATTAAAAAGTGGGACAAAGAACTAACAGAAGCTCAAGACATTCTGGCTGTCCTCTCTCCCTTTGGTTGCACCACTACTTGTGTTAAAATATCTATCCAAAAGGTGAAGATTAAGGCTGTATTAGACACAGGGTCTCCAGCTAATGTTGTCTCCTCAAAGCTGGTCAAGAAACTCAAACTTGCCCCCAACCTTAACTATCATCAATTTTATGGCACAGCTGGGCTGTCCATGACTTGCGCTATAGGGGCTTATTCTGCTCTGCCCATGCAATTTGACAAGCTGCTCTTAGAAGCGCCTGCTGTTGTCCTGGAGAACAAGAGCTATGACCTGCTGGTAGGAACTCAATTCCCTAGGGAATATAATGGGATCATCAACTTGAAGGATGGCTTCCTCTCTATCTTGGGATATGAAGTCCCTCTGATCTTTGAAGCGCCAGTTAAAGTTCCCTGGACGCACCTCAAGACATGTGCCTTGGAATATCCCACTGGTGTTTTCACTTTAAAATACCAAACCCATTCCTCCAAAATGAAGTGTCCTCCTATGGCTTGCCCTGCATCAGAAGGAATTCCTCTCTTGGCCACTTCTGCAGTGACTATTATGCCTGGGTCTCAAACTATCCTAGACTCCCAAATATTGTATGAACTTCCTGAACGTACATTCCTAGAGCTATACTCTCCTCCCTTGCTAGAGCGCAACAAACCCTATCTCTATCCAGGAATCTTGGATGTCTCTCATAAAGACCCAGTTCAACTGCTAATTGCCAACTTGACTGCCCTCCCCATACAAGTGTCTAGAGGACAGATTGTTGGCTATGACAAGCTATTGAATGCTCCTGACATCCTATCTCTCCATCCCTTTGGTATGTTCCAGGACTTTAACTTACCTAAGGATGAGCCACAAGTCCTATCATTGTTCACCGCCCAAGACTTTCTGCAAATATCTCCAGTTCAACAGAAGGAGGTTCTTGACCTACTGGACCAGTTTTTGGATATCTTTGCTAAAGACAGCACAGATTATGGGTTAGTCAAAGGCGTCATTCATCAGATTGATACCAGTGATGCTCCCCCCTTTTGTGCTAAACCCTACTGCTGCAGTCAAGTAGAAGATGCTCAGGTGTCTAAAGAGCTTAAGCAAATTTTAAGCTCTGGACTGCTTGCGCCTTACCAAAGTCCATGGGCTTCCCCCTTGCTCATATTGAAGAAGAAGGATGGAGGTTATTGTATTGTGATGTACTATTGAAACTGAAATCTTTAACCAAAAAGGATTCATACCCCTTAACTTGCATTGATGATGCTCTCTGCCGCCTTGGGGGCTCTAAGTTATTCTCTGCCATGGATCTAGCTTCTGGATACTGGCAAGTTGATTTCTCTCCCAAAGATAGAGAGAAGGCTGTGCTCATCACTTTTGAAGGATTGTTTGAGCCCATTCAAATGCCGCAAGGACTCTGCAATGCTACAGCTACTGTCAGGAATGATCTTTTAGACATTTCTGACAACAATTCAGTCTCTGGAATATTAGAGGAAATACCCCCCTTTTTGGGTTTATTAGTTTCTCCTAAAATTAATGGGTTAGTGGGTAGTAACTGCCCTTTATTACCTTTGGAAATAACCCCAGAAGGGTTTTTAAAGCCATCTTTGATGGCAACAGGATTCAAACCTGGGTTGATTTTGCTCTTGGCTTCTAGGCTAGAAGATAGAGCAATTAGTGAGTTTCCAATAGAAAAATTGTTACCTTTTGATCTGCCTTGTAGCCAATAAAACGTTACAGCAATAAAACTGTTGGATCTATTTAAGCACTCTGGTGACGTCCAGATTGATTTTGACCTGGTTTTTGCTTTTGAGGACCCGTTAGTTCCTGTTCTATTGTTGGTTCTGGTTTTCCTTCCCCAGTGTTAACTGGGGAATTGCTGGCATTCCTGTTGATCCTGAACAAGCTATAGAGTTAAAACCCATGATAAATGCCCCCTTTGTATTGATGAGGTCAGCTATTTTCTCCTCAGCTCACAAATAATTCTAGTTTTAATTTTTAACTGCCAATAATCTCCAGTTCCTCCCAAATTTCCCCAAACTCCATCTCCAAGTAATTTTGACTCCTTTATTTTATCTTCAGACTATCATTCAGTTACCATCTATATAAGGCTGGTATCTCTTGACCTTTTACTTGTTCAATCAATAAAGTCTACATTCACCCACTTTGAATAATTTTGCTTATTCTTTTATAACTTGACCTTAAGCCTTAAAATCCAAGACCATGAGATTACCCAAGACTCCTGCCATGGAGTCTCTTGGGTATAAATGGTTGTTTTGGATAATCTTGCTGCTGGCTGCAATGGCCAGCATTTTGATGGGTTTACACACAGATTCCAGCACATCTCCAGAAGCACAATTCCTTGACAGCTCCTGGCGCTGGGTTATACCAGGAGTATGGTATACTGCTACACCCTTATCCCATAAACAGCCTCTCAGAGAGGAAACCAAGAATAACCAATCTGCCTCCACAATCCCTGAACCCCAAGTCTTTTGTCCCTTGGCCTCTGCTTTCCTCCTGTGTTACCTTGGGGCGTACTTCTTCTTGGGACGGTTCAACCCGCTGTTGGGTAGATATTGTCTATTTGGGGAATTATTCCACCTTGGAATGGTGTCCTTACCAGTAGGCTCCTTGGTGACTGGATTAAATCCCTCTACCATCATTCACTATCTAGGAAGATTACTTCCTAGTGGGTGGGTGGGTGCCTGACAGCTGCCTTCCAACAAGCCATGGATTCCATTCTCCATGATCTGAAGCTCTCATGTGTTTTAGTGTACTTAGATGATATGGCTGTCTTTAGCGCCACCTTCACTGATCACTTGGCCCATCTCAAGGAGGTGTTCATAAAGATTTGTGAAGTTGGATTTAAGTTAAAACCATCTAAGTGCGCCTTATTCAAGGAATGCCTTGAATTTTTGGGCCATGAGATGACTCAGACAGGAATCCCCCCCATAACTAAGAAAGTTGAATCCATTGAAAAAATGCTTCTGCCCACCAACCTGGGAGAAGTCCAAGTCTTTCTGGGCATGATGGGATACTATAGGCAATTTATCCCTGATTTTACTGACACTAGTGAACCCTTGGTTCAGCTGTTGTGTAATGTCCCTTTTGAATGGACTGCCAGTCAACAACAAGCCTTTGAAACCCTCAAGCAAAAACTCAAAGAGGCTCTCATCTTAGTATACCCTGACTATGATAAGGAATTCATCTTGTATAATGATGCTAGTGATCTGGCTATTGGGGCTATCTTGGCTCAACTGGATGATGAGGGTGTGGATTACCCTGTAGCTTATATTTCCTGCGTCCTGAATAAACATGAGAAGAACTACAGTGTGACCAAGAAGGAGTGCCTTGCTGTACTGCATGGCGTCAAGCAGTTCTTCCACTACGTGTATGGCATCCATTTTACTATGGTTACTGGTCACGCTTTACTCAAATGGCTACAGCAACTCAAGGAACCCAAAGGACGACTAGCTAGATTGGCTCTCTGTTTACAAGGGTATGACTTCACTGTGTTGCACTGCCCCAGGATTCAACATCAGAATGCTGACAGACTGTAAAGAATGCCTATCCTTGCTCTACACCCTACTGAAGCTGACCAGTTGTATGAACTAATTAGATACCCTTCATCATGAGAAAACAAGACAGAGGAAGTTTAAGTTGCCCTTTCTAAGCTATCTGAAGACACCCTCATTTGTGACAATCAACTTTTTAAGAAGGTACAAGACCACTACTTACCCTATGTAAGGCCTAGTCTTTGCCTTTTTTTGGTGCTGCAAGCCTATAAGAAGACAGGACACAGAGGAGTGGCCAAGACTCATGCCTGGCTCCAGAAGAATTACTTCTGGGAAAATCTTTGCTTGCTGATCCCAGATGTTATTGCTAGTTGCCATGATTGCCAACTCCAATGTCCTAAAGCCGCCACTCATGAGTTCAAGCTAGTTCCTCCTCAACACACCTTTCACACTGTCAGTATTGACACTGTAGGGCCTCTCCCTTGCTCCTGCTTTGATTGCTGCTTTATCCTAATTGCTGTTGATCATTTTAGCAAGTGGGTAGAAGCTTGTCCTACTAAAGACATTACTGCCAAGACTATTGCCGCCTTTCTGCTGCAAGATGTATTCTTCTGCCATGGTTGCCCTCAGGTGTTGTTGTCTGACAATGGGACTAACTTCAACGCCAAGTTAGTGATCTTGGTGATTGAAGCCTTGGGGTCTCACCAGTCTTTCTCTGCCCCTATAATCCTTCCACTAATGGGGCAGTTGAACACGTCAACTCAACTCTGGTTTCTATCATGAGAAAGCTCACTTACTCTGACGCTGCCAACTGGGATCTATACTTACCTGCTGCTCTCTTTGCCTATTGCCTTAGCAAGCATTGTGTCACCGGGTACTCCCCTTTTCCTATGCTATATGGTTGTGAAGCCACTACCCTGTTGCTCCTGGGGGCCCCCTACTCTCCTCTGATAAGGCCATGAACCCTGATGAGCACATCAAAGACCTAGTCAGCCGCATCATTGATATACAAGCTACTGCCTACACATCTGCCTATAAGACCAAGCTTCCAGAGCTCTCTCCTGACAATGCTGGGAGATCCCCCCTTTCTGAGTTTGCCATTTGAGACCATGTTCTGTATTATCAGCACAGAGTAGGAGGACAAGCTCATAAGCTAGACTTGTTATGGATTGGGCCCTTAGAAGTGACTTTTAAACAAGGATTGGAGTATACAGTAAAGCTCCTCTCTAGTGGACAACCTTTTGCTTGCGTTCATGCTAAGTTCCTTTGCAAATATCACCCCCATAAGGCCAATCTAGAGGGGGGCAATGCCGTGAATGCCACCATTCATCATGTTTTGATTTTGACTTTATTGGGTTATTTTGAGGACAAATATCTTTCTTTTGCTTTTGCCCTTCAAAACAAGGCTGGCTCCAAATTGGGAAATTCAATTATTCAGTTTCCTAATCCTGCGCAACTCACTTGCCCCACTCATGCCTGTGGCAAGTGATCCTACTGTCCTAGTATTGTTTTGTTGTATTGTAAACCACTATATATTATATTTCTTATTTTCCAATAAAATTAAGTTCTATTTACATTTTTGTCTTTGTGTCTCCACATACTTTGGCGCCTCTCTAGCCATGTCTAGTAGATATGATTCATTCAGGGCCACAAGGTAATCACATAGCCTTCCCTGCAATTCTAACCAAGACTTAGTACAAATCCAATCTTAAGGTTAGGATTTCCCGTTGTGGCTCTGTGCCGTGCCTCAGATCACAACAATATTGTTCTTACCATTATTATTTGTATATGGAACTTAATCATATGGTAAATAATTAATTTAAATTAGAGGCTCAGAACACAAGCCACAAGAATAACCACAATTAAGTGGTGGTTCCTGCTATTGTCATTTTAAAACCAATGTGGAACCTTATTAGAGTATGGATCAAGAGGTTCTGTGAGCGTAAAGTGTAAACCCTGAAGCCAATCAGCATTCAAACGGTAAGTGACATTGCTCAGTGGAATACTAACCATTGTATAACTAGAAGCTAAAGTGGGAGCAAAATTTGAAATAATAGAACCCAAATAAATAGGTAATCTAAGTTAAACAGTTGAATGTAGACTAATATTTGGCTTCTCCTTAGGGTCCTGGGTTTGATACCTATCTGGTTCCAAGAAAAGGTTACCCATTGTGTCCAAAACTTTGCTGTGTGTTGTTAGTGCTGGTGTGGAGTATTTAAAATTGTCAATAAAATTAAGGTAGTCAGGGAAGAATTCCCTGACACTACTCCAAGTTCAACTTGGAGAAAATACTCATTGCTGACACCTGGGCAAGGACTAGAGAGACCAAAACTATAGGTTGCAAAGGAAAGTGGTACATGAGGCTGCCAAGATTGTTCAAAGACAAGTAAAATTATCTTCCTGCCTATTTTGTCCCCATGACTCCACCTTTAAACCCACAACCTGACTGCCCAATGGAACTCACCACTACTGCTGAGACCATGTCCACTCAGCTGTTTGGAGTACTCCATATTGCTTTGACAGGTTTGGTGGACTCTATGATGCCCAACTCTGGCCCCTGGTATTTACTCAGATGATCCTTTTCTTAAATTATCAAGTTAGCACCCATCCTATGATGGGCATTACCCGCTGGCCCAGCAGTACCCTGTCCTGAGTCACCTAATGCCTCTACCTATGCCTGGCTTCCTGACAGGAGGCCTGGCATGATTTAATTGTATATTTGTTGACTGCAGCAAGTACAGAAAACATAATGGATTTCAAAGAGAAAGATAGGATGGGAAACCTATGTCTGCTATCAATGTTGTAACTGTGCATTTTTAGCAAAGTTAAATGAGGAAAATATTTGGAAGCTAGATAATTATTATTGAGATATATGAAATTATATAGTTAGGGTGAATCATTATAAGAGAAACAAGATTGTGATAATCATTTAATGGGATTGGACATGGAGTAGTGTAATTCTTGTAATGAATGGAGTGCCAAATCAAGCTGTCCACCAATTTGAGTTTGACATTGGTTCTTGTTGCTTGGTTTGGCAATTTGGGTTGATTTTCACATTTGGCTACAGGTCATGGTGAAATTGGTTTGATGGCCACAGTTTCTCTTGTGTAGAACTTTGCCAGGGAGTTGACCCTGTTGTTTTGCCACCAAAAAAATTTACTTTAACTTTGCTAAATTTAAAAATAATACTCTATTTATTTAGATTTATATCAATATTTATAATTTTGTTGAGTTTATACTTTTGGGAAGTATAATAAACAAAATAAGGGGAAGATTTAAGAAGAGAATGATACTTTATTGAGTATAGGCTTATATATAGTATCATGGCAAGCCATATGTTGTCCATGTACGTTATGGAGGTCATGGGGCTTATCTGAGTAATGTTCCTCTTGAGTCACAAGGCTTAATCAAGTTGTGATCCATTTAGGACCTGGATTGAGTGATCCCTGTCATATATGGTTAACTGATAATGGTGCCACCCGTTTATTAGCTGGATGGTGAACCATTTGGTGAGTTGTTTGGTGATTTACTTGGGGCGTTAATTCCCCAAGAGGGAGTAATCAAAGATGTTGCAACATCTCCCCCTGGGGTGCTGGAAGGCAGAGCCTTGGGAATCTTCTTGAGAGTATCTGTTATACAGGCTTGGTATTGATCCAGTTTGGTTTTGGGCATAGGGAGCCTTGAATTTTGTTGGGCTGTTCTTGCTTTACACAAACAGAGTTGGCTGTGGTGCATACATTTCAGTTCAGTTCAAGCTCTAATTATTTTGATGAGGTAGGTGTTATTGGGCTTAACTTCCATGAGAGTGCCTGGTCTGTGTAACCCTGGGTCTAGTTTGTGTTGGTTGGGATTGACGACCCAGATCTTGTCTCTGACTTTGAACCTTTCTTGTTGCATTGGGATTACTTCCCGCTGGACTCTTTGGTGTTCCATCACTTCTTGGTCCTTTCTGGCTTGTAGTACTTTTGGGACATTGCTGTCTGGCACCTTCTTTGGAAGTAGCAGTTGTGGTCCCATGGTTGTACTGACAAGTGAGGGCTTCTGACCATTGACAAGTTTATAAGGGCTTTTTCCTGTATTGCGGTTGATTTGTGTTCTGCAGACCATAAGGGCGGTTGGTAGTATGTTGACCCAGGCTTTTGGATTGTTGGTAGACAACTTACTGAGGGCTCTCACTAAAGAGCCGTTTAGTTGTTCTGCACATCCATTTTCTTGTGGGTGATATGGGCTGGCTGTGACGTGTTTTATTCTATTTTTGGAAAGATAGATGTTGGTGTCAATAGCTTTGAGTTTAGTGCCTTCATAGATGATTAAGAGGTCAGGCTTTCCAAACTTTGCTATGATCTCCTTGCCAATGAATTGTCTCACATTGTTGCCTTTGTGCTCTTTTTTGGTTTATGCTACGGGCCATCTAGTTGCATAGTTGATGGCTTTGATGATGTACTTCTTGCTCTTGTTCTCACCCGGTATTGATACCACAATATCCAATGACCATACCTTGAAGGGTTGTGTGAGAGATACAGGTGCTGCTGACTTGGGTGGTGCTTTGGTTTGGGCGTACTTTTCACAGACTTCACATTGCTCCAGTACCTCTTTGATGTCATCCAGCATGTTGGGCTACCAGTAGCGTGTTTTGAGGTACTCATGTAAGTTCCTGCTACAGGTGTGTCCCAGGTCTCTGTAATATCAGAGGATTGTGTCAATCTTTTGTGTTGACGGGATGTAGGGTACAGTGTCACCATTTAGAAGTATTTAGTGAAGGGTACCATATACATTTTTGAACAGATGTTTGTTCTTGAGGACTTTTTCTTGTATCTCCATTGGTGTACCAGGTGGGAACCCTTTCTGGAGATTCCCATGATTAACATGGGCCAGTTGGAGTTGCCATCAGTGCAAAGAATGTGTTTATTGTATAGCCTTGATAGGGCATCTGAAGTAAGCATCTCATTTCCTGGCTTGTATTCAATTTTCATGGGGTATCTCTGTATGAGACTCATCCATTTGGCTTGTTTTCTTGAAAGGTGTTGTTGTGTTTTGAAGAATATCAACAACTTGTGGTCAGTGAGTACTTTGAACGTCTGGGCCTCTTCCAGATAGCATCGCCATTTCATGAGGCAGTGTATAATGGCAACCAATTCCTTATTGTGTATGGGGTATCTTTGTTTGCTGTCCAATAGCTTTCTTGATTAATATGCCACCTGAAGAAAGTCTTTTTGGGCCGTTTGGATACAGAGGACTCCTCCTATGGCATAATCAGAGGCGTTGGTTTCTAGCTTGTAGATACCCTCACAGTTTGGGTATTGTAGGATGGGGGCAGTAACCATGCATTCCTTTAGTTGGCAGAAATGTTGGTCTTGTAAGGGTGTCCAGACAAATTTGATTGTTTTCCCGGTGATGGCTGACAAGGGAGATGTTAGGGCGCCCCAGTCAGGGATGAACCTGCATACATAGGTACCATTACAAGGAAAGTGCAGAGCTTGCTCTTATTCCTTGGGGCTGGCATCTCTGTTATAGCGCATATTTTGTCTGGATCCAATTTGATACCGTCCTTGCTGATGATATGTCCAAGGAACGGAAGTTCAGTCAAGAAGAACTCACATTTGGACAGTTTGGCAATCAATTGGTTTTCTTCTAGGGTACAGAGGACTGTGCAGATGTCTTCCCAGTGTTGTTGCAGGTTAGAACTGTAAATGATGATGTTGTCCAGGTAGATGATTGCTCTTTTCCCAATGTGTTCCTTGAATACTTCATTCATGAAGGTTACAAAGGTACTGGGAGCGTTTGTCATGACAAATTTGAGGAAAACACATTCAAAGGATCCATATTTAGTTTAAAATGCGGTCTTTGGAATGTCTTCAGGTTTCATGCAAATTTGGTGATAACCTGCTGTCAAATCAATTTTTTTGAAGATTTGGGAACCCCCCAGGGCATCAAAAAGGTCATCAATCAGAGGCAGGGGATACCTGTTCTTTATTGTGACTTTTTTGAGGGCCCTGTAGTCTGTGACCAGGTAGAGCCCTCCATCTTTCTTTGCCACAAAGAAGACAGCAGCACCAAAGGGTGACTTTGAGGGCCTGATGAGGCCTTTCTTGAGTTCTTTGTCAAGGTAAGCTTTTAGGGTGTTGTTCTCTTGTGGTGTGAGGCAGTAGATGGGTTGTGCTTTAGGCACACTTCCTTTTAGGTTGATCTTGTGTTGTATACCCCAATCAGGGGGTAACCTGGGTAGTGTTTCTTGGAATACAGAGGGAAATTCACTGACTAGCTGGTTTCTAGTTGGGTTCTGTTTGTGTTGAGTTCCTGTGTTTTTGAAGTGGATAACCTCATAAATACAGGTGCTCCAATTGATTTTGCTGGGGTCAGTTTCTTCTTCAGTTTCCATGATTTTCACAAATACGTGGTTCCTCATGAGGGTGTCAATGTCAGGGATTCCTTCCCTGACTCCTTTAATTATATGGATTACAGCAACAACATAGCACATACACCACAACACAGAGACCAAGTTTCAAACACCAGTTTGTGTAAAATTATAGACTGGAACAGGATTCAAACCCAAAACCTTCAAAAAACACCAATTGTTAGTTTAAAATTAGCTAGACAACTTACTTATGCTATTTATAAACCTTACATTGAACCAACTTTTGTTTTCAAACCTCAACTCAATTTTAAAAAGGTAAGTAAATCCAGCAATAACGTCACTTACTGCTCAGCAGCTGATTGGCTGCGTTGGCTCATCCTGACGCCCTTAGATCTATCAGATGAAGATGAAACCAAGGCTCTGTTCTGCAATTTAATTGATGTTCTTTATGCAAACCACTTTAATTTCCAAGATCTTGCGGTTTATATCTACTCTGCCTCTGTTAGAAATATGATTATATTACATATACAGTCAAGAATTCATGCCCATCTGATTCAGGTATTAGTTTCAGCCATCATATCTATGCAAATTATTGGAAAATCTCTCTCATCTCTCCCAATTCCCCTTAAATTACCCAGCCTCTATTTTTAGGCTATTTAAGTATAACAACGTTACCAAACTTAGTTTTTCCAACAATAAAGAATATTTCTATTCTATCTTGACACATCTATCTCTTAGTAACTTATTTGAAGCCATGAAGGGAATTTATTTCCTGTGGTGGTTTCTAGTCTCCCTTTTTACAACAGTAGAAGGTCTTGAGAATCCTACTCCCACTATTGAATGGCAAAACTCCTCACCCAACAATGCTCATCAGAAGGAGTCCTTGGCCAACGGATGGTTCAAGTATCCTTCTGGTCATTGGGGACGAAAGTTTCACTATGGCCGCCATTCCACTCCTCCACATGCCAAACCCTTGTTGGTACAGCCTCACGCTTCATTCTATCTGTTGTTGTACATGGTAGGATACTACCTTTTGGGTTGCTTCAGTTCCCTGATGGGAAGATTTGCGTATTTAGGCCACTTGGGCCATCTTGCCATGGTTACTGTGCCCATTGGTTCAGCCATTGCAGGGCTTAATTTAGGGGCCTTGACTCATCAACTTGGGGGCTTGTTCCCCTCAAAGTGGGTCCCTGACAGTCAATATGTGTTGGGTACACGTGATGGTGGACTTCTCCTTGCTGTATGGTGAGAGTGGCACTGTCCCAGTCAATATGAGGCTTTGTCTTTCTCATCCAGTCCAAACCAAGTATGGCATCATCCTTGGGGATTGGTATGATGGGGCTGCTAATTGTTGTTTGTACATCTTCAATTTGGGCGCAATAAGGTTTTGTCTCATGGGTAACTGGTGTGCTATGGTTGTCCGCCATGATGACTCTCTTGATGTTACTTCAATTGATAGGTAACTTCATGAGGTCTGCAAAGCTCTTGTTGATGAGAGATTGATCTTCTTCAGTGTCAAATAGTGCTGTGCACTGGTATCTGCAAAAGTAGATAGGATAAGTGAGGAGTTTATTTCCAGTTTGGGCAGCAAAAAGTAGAGGATTGCTAGAGGGAACTTGGATCATGGTGATTGAATCCACATCCTGTTCTCTGTACAAGTCTTGTGAAGTGGGGGAGGGAGGCTTGCCTAAGCACTCCCCTGAGCTTTTCCCTCCTTGTTGGTATCTTTGGTGTTGGTCTGGTTGGCTTGTGCAGTGTGATTCCTGGTTCAAGGCTGGGTACTGTGGGCTCGGTTGTTTTGCTTATTAGGGTGAGGCTCTCTTCTAGCTGCAGGGTTTTCCTTACGCTTATTGGTGGCATGTAGGTTGTCAGACTTCTGGGCTGCGCGTTTTCCCTCTAGGAATACATCCTTGAGGTTCTTGCAGCAAGTCATGTCAAACTGACATCTAATGTGTGTGGGAAGGCCATTGTAGAAGTCTAGGCGCGGCCCAGGTTCATCAATGTTGATGGTGTTGGGTGCTCAGTCACATAGTCCTTCTTATGCTGCAATGTATTCTTCAATGGTTCCTGTCATTTTGAAGGTTTGAAGCTCATTCATGATCACTACATCCAAGTCCTTCTGTCAGGATTGACAATTCTTCCTCCCTAAAAACCCAGGCCTGGGAGCAGGGATTGAACCCCAAAACTGGATTCCTTTGGGCCACTGGGCCTGTGAACTGCAGGACCGCCCACCTGCGTTTTTCTGGGATTAAGCCCCCACAAGCTGATACCAAGCGTATTGACCCATGCGGTAAAAAGAGACAAACAAAATAAATCATTGCACCAAAATGGAGGATTAATCACCGCGCCTAATGGAGGTACCAATCTGGCAACTATTAGCTTCATGAACTTGAAGTCTACGCTAGTAACTAGCAAAGAGCAAACCCAGGAAAGAGGCACAGGCCTGCGGCCCAGTCCCATGACCTTGACACCAGAGAAAGACAATCAAGAAGCCAAATTGAGATTCTTGACCAATGGAAGAACTCCCGGGCCAGGTGCCATTTTGCCGCCTTTGGACCCAAGCACCCAGTTCCCCTGGCCCTGGCCTTCCCAATGCCTTGATGGAACCCCCATGGAAAATTTTAAGTTTAGAGGGGGGTACTATAAAGACCCAATGACCCTGTGCTCCAAACTTATTGCCATTTTTGAATAAAAGCTATGTTGATTTGGCTCATACAGCTATTGCCTTATTTTGTATTTGCTGTCTACCAATTCAGTTTGAGATCTCATGGCCTGCCTGCCCCTCTGCCCGCTATTTTCTGTCCTCCTGGTGTATCCTTTGGACCCATTCATTTTACCAACTACCCTATGAATTCTGAATACAAGGTATATACCCTGGAAAAGATACTCAAACTTGATCCCCTAGCCCGCATACAATCTGCTATTAGATACAACTAGCAAGGCCCGTGGATATTTTCAACACCCAAGTTATTCAGAGGAAAAATTCAATTATCTCCCTGCTTAGGACCTGTCCATAGAGCTGCCCGTGACACTAAAACCCATGCCTGCTTCCACACCCAACCTCCTAACCAACCATACTGTCAAGCTTTTTAGGATTGTGTACATCACCCTCACAGTGTGATTGACACTATAATCCTGGCTGCCAGCCCGTGGTCTTGGGTGGGGAAGTCTACCTCATACCTTTTAA
This sequence comes from Entomophthora muscae, assembly GCA_014839935.2. Taxonomy (NCBI): domain Eukaryota; kingdom Fungi; phylum Entomophthoromycota; class Entomophthoromycetes; order Entomophthorales; family Entomophthoraceae; genus Entomophthora; species Entomophthora muscae. Next base: position 108,587 of record QTSX02000100.1, read on the forward strand.
AGTTAGCTCCCCTCTTGTGGTGGGCATTGCCTGCAAAAAACCTGGCCCAAGTTACCCCCAAAAACAATAGGCCAGCTGCCCAAGACTGGATCCCTGACACCTTCATGGAGAACTTTTCAAGGAATGCGGCCTTGAACACTTCCCAATTTTCCTTCTGGTCAGGGTGTTAGGCTAGTCATTTGGTTACAAAATGTGAGGCAGTCCCTGTGACGCAAAGGGCAATCTTGCTGAACCAGAGTCTTTAGGGGTACTCTACTTGTTCAAACTTACTCTTGGTGCTGTTGATCCAAAGAGAGGCGTTTTTACGGCGTAGTCCTGCAAAGGCGTCAATTTCAGCAGTATATAAGCGTTGAAACACAATATTGGGTATCTCAGGTTGTGGTTGCGCTGTTGTGGTTGGCGTGGTGAAGAACAGTCTGAGGGCTTTGAGAGCATTGTACTGGTTAATGGGTACAAGGATGTTATTGTAGATGACAAGGCCTGCAGGAACATCTTGTCCTACTTTGTAATCTCTCCAGCCGTTAGGGAGTGACATTGTTTGGGTTCTTTTCTTGGGAGGAATTTTTCCTTTGAGTTGGGTAGGTATGGATAATTTACCTGTGCTACCACTGTCAAGTTTATACTTCTGGGAAGTATAATAAACAAAATAAGGGGAAGCTTTAAGAAGAGAATGATACTTTATTGGATATGAATATAGGCTTATATATAGTATAATGACAAGCCACATGTTGTCCATGTACGTCATGGAGATCATGGGGCTTATCTGAGTAGTGTTCCTCTTGAGTCACAAGGCTTAATCAAGTTGTGTTCCATTTAGGACCTGGATTGAGTGATCCCTGTCATAGATGGTTAACTGATAATGGTGCCACCTGTTTATTAGCTGGACAGTGAACCATTTGGTGAGTTGTTTGGTGATTTACTTGGGGTGATAATTCCCTGAGAGGGATTAATCAAAGATGTTGCAACACTTTGAATATGCAACTTTATTTTAGATAAATAATATTTAAATTAACCTTAAAGTAAGACTTTTTAAATAAGATTTTAAATTATTTAGATGATAAGTAATCCAACCCAAAAAATCCATAAAATATTTTGAATTGATATTTTAGATTCAATTTTATATCTGTCTTTTGATGAGACAACAATCCAGTGACGTTATAAGGACAATGTAAATGCTTAAAGTCAGCAGCTTTGCCAATAAACTGAAGCAAATGAGTATAATTCATTTTAGTTAGCTTAATGTTCAATTTGCACAAGAGGTTTAGATTTTGGTAATACAATAACTTGATTTATAAACCTTGAAAAATTAAATATGTATGCTAGTATATTCACTTTAAAATAACACAATTTTTAAAAGTGATTAATTGAATTTTTCTTTAGAAAAAAAGGGTTTATTAAGAGCGGTATTAAATTATAAGGATACTAAATTAATGTATTAAAAGTTTAAAACAGTGGATAATCTGATCTTCAAACAATTGGGCCAATTAATATATGTTTCTTACTTGCAAAGCAAACTGGGGGCTTGTTGAGTTTCCTTACTTTTTACTCCAATTTAAAATGGAAAACTTTTCAAGAAACACTCAACAAAAGCTGAACCTGGGCACATTAATATGCAATGTGGGTCCCATGCAAATTTCCACTTTTTTTAAGGGGAGCACAGGTTTATTAGGGTTCAGAGATGGCATTTAAAAGGAAACACAACCGTGGGGGGAGGGGAGTGAGGGATACCAGAGGAAGGGGTAGCCGTCTGCAGGCCCTCTGTGTGCCTGTCTTTCCATTGAATGACTCCCTCAACTATGAGGTGGGATGAGTCAACAATAGTATCCATAAGTTTCCTGTTCCCAGGAATTGTGTGGCCAAATTTTTCTGTACAGATCATAGTATTGTCCATTAGGGAGCAGAATTTCTCCTTCATGAGTGACACCAGGTTAGGTCCATTTTTAAAGATTAAATCTATACGGGTAGTGTGGATGGTCAACAGTGCAAGGTGATAAGCAACTGCTTGAACTAATGGGGGTTCCCGCTTGAGACTCCTCATGAAGAAGATGTTAAACTTTGGTCGAAAATGGACAGAGAGGTTCAGCATGTGGGCAACTTCTGTCCAGAACTGCAACACAACTATACAACCAAAGAATTTGTGCTCCAGATTGGTATCTTTGAAAGGGCAAAGCCCACACTGGCAAATTGGGTGATCCACTGGGAATGTTGACTCACCCCAGAAGGCCTCCTTGAACAGTCTTCAAGTCAGAGTCTGCGCACCTGTTGTCACCATTGTTACCCGCGTCAGAGTAGCCATTTCTTTGGGGGTGATTGTGACCAATCTGCCAGCTTCTACCCACTTTTGAACCATCTTGGGGTATTCTGGCTTGGGCTTTGGGTCTTGGACAACCTTCCTCCCACACTTGGACACCACTGTCTTCTGGCGTGTGACAATGCTCTTCATATCCAGATTGCAATTGATCTGTCTATTTCTGTCTGCCAGATGCAAGCCATTGAGGTCCCAATTCTGTGGACCAGCAGGATCAAGATTCTTAGAGATTTCCTATTCATTGACTCACATTATTGCCAAGCAGCGGCGCCAATACTCTGGAGTGTCTTTGGGGGGTGTGAATCTCTTTCTCTTCAAGAACCATTGTCTAGTCCAAATGTTGAAGTATTGAGTATCTGGATAGCTTGCGCCCAGTTTACTGCTCTGCCTGCTGCTGGTGAATCAGTATGTGCAGCCAGTAGTTCTTTCAGTCCTTTCTCCCACATCCTTTGGCAATGCTGGACATGATCTATCAGACCCAGTCCTCCTGCTGACCTGGGGAGAGAGACCACTGACATTTTTACAGGGGACGTATTGGGAGTATCTCACAAGAAGTTGCAGGTCATGGCTGACAACTTCTTCTCAAAGGCTTTGGAGAAGGGTACAATGTGTGCTACATATCACATCTTGAAGAAAACAAAGATGTTTAGGGCGGTAACCCGTCCAATTACATTGAACTAGAAATGGCGCCACCTGTTGATCTTGTTAGCAATAGACTTAAGGAGAATCTGTTCATTGGTTGGCAGATTGATATCCATAGAGTTGAACCATACTCCCAAGTGTCTAAAGGCTTCACGGGCTGGGATAGGCGTGAGGCCATGCGGTGGTGAAAAGTTTGGCACACCTATTTTAACCAGTGTTGTCTTCTCAATGTTAACCTTTGCATTGGATGCCCTCTGGTAGAGCTACAGAAGGGTTGTCAGCTTTTGTGAGTCCTCCTTTGTGGTCAGGCCAACAATGGTGTCATCTGCAAAAGCAGCCATACATAGTGCCTTCTGACTAGGATGAATGAAGCCTTTCAGCCTATTGTTTCTAGCTGCCAAGAACAAGTTTGCTGCAAAATTGAACAGGATAGAAGACAGAAAATCTCCTTGTCTCAATCCCTGACAAATTTCAATGTTCTCAGTCAGGTCACCATTGACAATAATACGCGCCTGAAGGTTCAGGTACAGCGTCTTTATCCAACAGATTCATTCCTCCAGCAGGTTTACAGCCTGCATACTTGCATAGAGATATGACCACAATACACAATCATACGCCTTCTCCATGTCCAGAAATAGCAGGTAGCCTTTATTTGATTTAACCCTATTCTGGAGGGTATTTTGAACCATGTGAATATTATACCAGATGGAGTGGCCCCAAACAAAGCCAAACTGCATTGGGTGTAGGATAACATCTGCAATCTTCATGATTCTGTTAGACAGAATCCAGGTCAGCAGTTTTTAATCCGCGTTAGACAACAAAATTGGTCTCCAGTTCTTAACATTGCTCCTATGACCCTTGTTCTTGAAGAGGGGGCAAATTGACACCTCATTCCCCTCAGGAAATTGGGTGGCTGAGGAAAGAACATAGTTGAAGAGTCTAGTCAGATGGGGTGCTATCAGATTTCTAATAGGCTTATACACATCTGCTGGAATACAGTCTGGACCTGGTGTTTTACCATCTGGGGACTTTTTAATTGCTGAAAGAGTCTCCTCCAGTGTGATGTCTGCTGTCAGAGGTCCACGCATTGCCAGGGGACATTGTGTGAGCTTTGGACCAGCCTTCATCATTAGTGAAGAGAGAGCATCCTTATCCACATCTGCATGAGCATACAGACTGGAATAGAACTCCTGTATCTTCTGCTTAATCACGGATTTGTCTTTAGATTTCAGACCACACCCTGTATCAATCTCAGTGAAAGGAGATCCTCTCTGAGGTTGAGCAAGGCTACATAGTCTGTCCTTTGTAGATGTACCAAAGCTACATTGGAATTTATATGTTGTGTTGGTTTGACGGTGCTTCTCAATGGTCATCTGCAGCATTTTGATCTTGCAATGAAGAGTGTTGAACTTCAGAATGTCCTTCTTGGCCACTTTATTATATTCTTTCTCCAAAGCATGCAGTGTTGTGAGCTCATTGTTCTGCTGCCTCCTCTGAAAGGAGATGGTGGATGTACAAATCTCCCTTTTGATGCCCAACCAAGTGTCACTGGGTGACCGTATTGGGCCCATCCAGGGGGAGGTTGTTACCAGGATGGTTCTCTCAATCATCTCCTTCCACTTGTGGTTACAAAATAGATGGTCGTATAACCCACTGTTGCGTAGCACATTGGGTGACACCAGAGTCCCAATCAATATACACAATATGGTGGTCCAAGATATGAACTACCTGAACCTGGGATCCAGTGAATTCCTCTGAGATATCACCAGAGATTAAGATATGGTCCAGTCTGGCTCCTGACACCAGAAAACTGTCCACATAACCCCACCTTATCAGCTGGCTGAGGTCCAGGTCCTTGTTGGCAATAGTCTCCACTACCCCTTGTGCTTCCAGAAACCCCTCCATCAGGTGCGTAGAGGGATGTTGTTGCTGAAGACATGGTTAATTATCTCTTTGATTATTGGTGTATGTTTTGAAATCTTACCATAAAGAGTACAGTCAGGGAGGTCAAGTGACAACAGGATCTGCCACCCTTCCCTACTTCCCTGGGTTCCACCAGGTTCCAGGTATACACCAATAACTGTGAGTGTCTTATCATTCCTAACATCTCTGACTTTTGCCACTAGAATTTGGCCATCTAGGTGCATAGCCACAAAGCTGATGGCAATGTTGTCTCTCAGGGCCACAATTGCTACGTGATCTTTCCAGAGTCCGTTCAGTTTACTCTCTATTGACCATGTGTGTGCTGCTGGGTCTGGTGAAAAGTTTGGTTTGGTTGCAAGTTGTTGAGCCTGGATTTCTGTCATGATCAACAAGTCAATATTATTATTTGTTTTTATATAGTGTAGTTTCTCCCGCCTCAATTTCAACGTTGCAATCCCCCTCATGTTGATAGTTGCAATCCTCATAACTGGTTGCCTACCCACGGGTATGAGGTGCTGCATCAGCGGGGTTTTATTGGTTAGGGAGGTTAGGGGATGGATCAGCCATGATGGAGGACTCTGGGTTCTACTTGCTCTTAGCAAGGAAGGGGCCTGGAGCCTTTTTAGCTGAGACCTGAGCTTCAGCCGTTTCTGCAGGACTAAAGTCCTGTTCCATGTCATCTACATCCATGGGAACAGCATGAGGGGTTTTCTTGGTGGGCTTGCTGGTTGGTTTAGGGTTCACTGTGGGCTGGCTAGTTGGATTAGAGTTCACAGTGGGCTTGGGATCACTAGGGGGGTTGGGTCTAGCAGTCTTGCTCTTCTTGGGTTTCTGGTTCCACTAAGCTTCTGCTTCCTTCTTCCACTCATCATGTGGTTTCCGGGTAGGGGAGTCCTGATGGGGGAGCTCAACCTCAGACGGGGCTGTGGAATCACAGAAGGGCACTGTGACCTCATTGTCAAATCTTGATGCCATCATGGCCCAAGCTTTAGAGTGTCTCTGAGCCAGTGCAGCTCTAGTGGCCAGAAGTTCATGGGGATGAGAAAAACTAGAGGGTATCCATGTCACTGGGTTTGGGCAAAGAAAGATACAATTCTTGATTCTAGTTACACTATCATCTGGCTCATAGATAATGTCCCAGTAGTAAGCGTTCTGTCTGGGATGACAGTGGCTGAGTTTATGGCCTAATCCGTAACAGAACTGGCATACTTGTCTCTCTCCTTCCACTTCAAATACAATTACCTTGGGATTCTCAGGAATACAGATGAAGTGTGGAATGGAGATCTTCTTTTCCTGAACTGTGGGAGATGGGTCCAGAAGAGCATGGATTATAGTAGGCACAAAGTTAGATGGCAGTATATCTGCACATTCAGTGTACCATGCCACTATGTCCCCATAATAGCAAAGACCAGTTTTGATAGCGTCTTGAACCCACACGCTATCTTCACACTCAGTTGGTACATTAGTGAAAGATATCCACTTGGTATGCTTGTTGATGAAAGAGGTCCGCTCCATTTGGATGTGTCCACCTTTGTAGCTAATGCCCTTCTTTTCTGCCTTGTCTCTAGACTCTGCATCAGGAAACCCTACATCCAAGTAGTTCTGCTTGATAGCGTAGTGAAAGCAAAGCTGAGCATTTGGGAACTCACTCTCAAAGAACGTCTTTATGGCCTGCATAACCCTTCATGGTCACTCTTGGGCAGTTCATGTAATGACAGGCAGATTGCATTGTTTATTACTGACTTAGGTGCCATACAATTCATAGCAGGGCCATTCAGTTTTTCACAAATGTATTCTTCAAAGGGCATGTCACCCTTCTATGCTCCCTTATTTCTGCATAAGGAGCTATAAGTGAACCATTCCTACTGAGCCTAACTCTTACACTTGAGAGGACTAGCATGAGCCAGAGGTACATTCTGGCCAATCCAGAAGATTGCCTCTTCTGTGGTGTACCCCATCTTTACCCATTTGAGAAGTTCAATAGGGTCAAGGTTTTGGCAATGGAACTTGTATGCTTGTGCCAGTTCAACCCCCATGTCAGTCCAGGCCTTGGCCATGGGCCAGTCTATGTCTTTGTCCAGCCAGTCAGCAGCCTCATCAGGAGCAAAAACTTCCGGGATAAACATAGCCACCTCTTGAAAGCTCCGCCTCTTGCTGTGCACCAGTTCTGAAGATTAATAGGGCTCCACTTCTCATTCTTGAAGATGAGAGCTGCCTTAGCATCCACCTCATTGTCAATCCATTTAGCCGCTTCACCAGCTGTCATGCCAGTTGAAAGAAACTCAAATGCCAGGTCCAGGAAGGCAGAGGCTTGCATCCACTCTTTAACCTCATGAACCTTGAATCCCTCTGCTGTCCATTCTCTGGCCAACTCAGGTTTAACCTGGTCTGTTCTGAGCTGGTTGGCATCAGCTGGCATGAACTCTGTTTTGGACCAGGTCACAGCTGCCTCCACATTAAATGCTTGTAAAAACCACTCTGCAGCCTTTAAAAATTCAAAGCCTGCAGCCTTTCATTTAAGCCAGTGGTCAAGAGGGAACTTCCCCATGTTCAGATAGGCTGTCTTACTATGGAGAGACACATCCACTCCAGACCGTGCCCATGCCATGGCCTTGTCAACTGAAACCTGCCGGCTTTCCCAGTACCACATCACAGTGGCTGAATAGCCAAAATCTTTCCATTTACAAGCATTATTGTATGTAATATTTGTAAAAGGCCCCCACTCTAAGTACGTCTTAGGTGTCCAGCCCGCGTTAACCAGATAGGCTGCTTGGGTGCAGTCCAGGCCCTTGATAGCCCATGCTTGTGCTTCAAGGAGGGTAAAGTTGGTCTTAGCCCAGGGACTGCAGTTCACTGGGTTCCACCCAAACTTAGCCCACTCCCTTGCGTTGTCCAGGGTGATATCAGCTTTTGCCCATTCCCAGGCTGTTGCATTGGGGAACACCTCAAAGTAGTCCTTGGCCTCAGAGGGGGAGAGTCCCAGCTCCAAGATTGCCGCGGCATATTCTCCAGGCAGGCCTGACTTAATAAATTCAACAAGTTCAGAAGCAGGGTACCTATTTGCTATCCAAGGTTCAGCCTGCGCAAATGGTGCACGGAATCTAGCAATGTAGGCTATGGAATCAAGGGGTAGTCCTGTATTAACCCATGCCAAAGCCTCAACTCTTGGTACTTGATGCTTGCAAAATACAGACGCTGCATGAACATCAATTACAGCATGGCACCACTTAGTGGCTGCATCCACTGTAAACTGATGAAGAAACCACAGCTTAGTCTGTTCCAGCGTCAAAACTAAGCTGCACCATTTAACTATATCTTGAAGACATATCCCGTTGTCTTCCCAGCCTTGGACTATGATGTTGTCAATTTGGTATTCATTCAGAAGTTCCCTGAATAGTTGCTGACAACTCAGGACTTCAATTCTCTGCTTGGGCGTAAGATTGTGATGTAGAGCGGCAAATTCTCTATCAGAAACCTTATCTAAACAATCAGGGTTGTCCAATTCCTCCCCTGGACCAAGCCCTGCTTCTGCAGCCCCTATTTCTGAGATATTGGATTCCCCCAGCCGGATTTTTCTGATGCTATCCTGGCCCAAGCTATTGCCTGTGTTCAACTGGTCCTCCCAGTCTTCAAGGACGTCCCCTGTTGAAGCAGGCACAGCGCTCAGCGCTGATGATGCTCCGCCTTTTGCTCTCATCTTCTTTCCTCCCCCAGTGTCTTTACGCATGTGCGGACCCGTTGTATTTTTTCAAATATTGATACCTTGGATTTAACACTGTTTGAGTTCACTTTTTAAATTTGAATCAAATTCAAAAGTGATGCTTAGTGGAGAGAGTTTTTCCCATGCAAATCTTCCACAAGTTATTTATGAATAGGATAAGATTATTTATTTAGCCCCTTGTTCACTATCAAATTAGTACTGCAAATTTATTAATTCTTCTATTTGTAGATTAAATAGTGGATATCATAATTTTACTTGATATTACCCATTTCTCTGCTCTTTTCTATAAAATATTTTTACCTTTAATATACATAAAATATATTTTTAAAAACCCGTTGTTATGTTCACTTTGGTATATCAAGTTATTACCTTCCTCCCAACCCCAAAACAAGATTTTCATGCCTAAGCTCTCAAGAAGTGTATCTGAGTTCAAATTGTGCATTCCCAATATCAATAAAAAGCTCTAAATACCATGTTCTCAATAATCAGGAATTGGGCTATGTAAAAACAAGATTATAACTATTAATTAGGATAATTGCTTCAATGTAAATAAGTTTTTAAAGCTTATTTTTAAGTTAAATAATTGGTTTACAAAATTTTAAAAAATGTTTATAGGTTTGTTATTCTTTTTTTCCTTTTCTATAAATCCATGCAAAAATAACTGAGGTCAGTTATACAAAACTCCTGTGATCAGAAACTGATACTTCTTATAGCAACAGTGGCAAACTAGACTGTAGGAATAGAAAAGTGAGAATTCAAAAGTGAGAATCTAAAAGTGACCAAGTCAACAGTTTTAAAATTTTCAAAATAGTTTTTTATGTCAAAGCAGCAGGCTCAACCTGCCAGCAAGGTTCCAAGTAAGTGGGATTGTGACCCGCAATCTGATTATCCAGTCACTCAAAGCCAAACTAGGAAGTCAACTCAAATTTCCAAATCCAACAACATGAACAAATGATGACCCCTATAGTGGATACCTTGTTTTAGCGCTTGACTCATTACCAGGATCAGGCCACCCCCTTCACCATCCCACCATGTGATCAACACTATCATATTCCTGTTATCCATGATTCACATCAACTATATAATCATTATCTCTTAATAAAAAATATTATCTAGTTTACAAATATTTTCCCCTTGTAACTCTACTAAAACAGCACAGTTACAACATTGGTAGCACAGGTAGGTTCTCCATCCTACCTTATCTTGCAAAATTCTGCCTGTTGCTTGTATTTGCTGTGGTCAACAAATCCTTGATAGAATCATGTCTGGCCTCCTGCTAGACTGGACACCATACACGTCTGGTACCAAAATACATGATGGATTTGTCCTTTACCAGGACACAGTAATCCCAATCTCCACCTTCAACGCCTTGTTGGCACAAGGTTTCTTCCAAGCACCTGCCATCACTTCTCAAACAACTGATGAAAGTGTTATGCCAGTCTATGTAGCCCAGAGACTTTGCAGCGCTGCCTTGAATCTTTTTCTGGAGCCAACAACAATAACACCACGTCATGGATCCAGTCTGCCCAAAGCAAGCTGGCCCAAATGGAATGCCTGCAACAGTTTTGGATTGTAGAAATCTCCATTTGGCTAACACACAACACTGGCACCTGGTGCAACAAGTGGCATGAAGACCATACCAAGAAGGACTGGGATACCTTCAAGCAGGACTTCCTGGCAAGATTTGTGCTGAAGGACACCACACTTTTTTGTACCCCAAGTGAAAAACCTCACCCAGACAGGCACAGTGAAAGAGCTTACCCAAGCATAAGAGGAGCTTCCACTACAAGCCCCATCAGATATGGCCTTTGAACCCCAGCTACTCATCTCATGTACTACGGCGCACTCAAGTTGCACGTAATGAGACATATAAACCTGGACCAGGTGGCCAACTTGCAAAGTCTGTATTGAGGGGCAGAGAAAGCAGAACAAACTTCCAATGCTCTTCACAAGGTGCAAACTGAGAAAAGAGAACAACCCAAGGATTCTCACTCAACTGGACGCTCAAGCCATCTGCCTCCTGGGAATAATAACAACAACTCAAACCACAAACCCACAGGTTTGAATGAGCACAGAAACAGTAACAACAGACAGTCAGATTGTACTCATTTCTGTATCACTGCCACACAAGACAACCACAATAAGGGAAAAGCCCAGGGAGAGCATTAAACAAGCCAAGCTCTCCCTGCACAATCCCCAACTTGCCCAACAATGAGTACCGCCCCAAGGACTGGGATCAATGTCAAATGATCCAAGTGCCCCAGGAGACCCAGTACTTTACACCATTGCTAGACACCCAAATAAACTGATGCCCTATCCTTTCCGCTTTTACAGTTACACAGGCTCAGCACTCCTGGACTTATGCGCAGATTGAACCTGTGAGAGAGGGGGGCTAAACTAACTAAGTTTGGCTCCCATCCAGGCAAAACAAACCACCAGGATGCCGCCCAGTGGAGAACTGGGACGGCCGCTCAAAGGGGGTACCACAGGGAGGACACATATGACATCTGAGGCAAATATGCATTCAGTGCCATCAGCGCCATGCCTGTGAGCAACCAGGGCGTACGGGTAGGGGAAGGAGGAGGCATCACAGGGGCGCGCAGGGGCTCCAAGCTGCTCTTCTCCAGGTCAGGGAAGGAGGGCATTGACACCTCTTCACCCACAGGAGCAAGAGAGGCATAGACAGCGTCACCCAAATACAGATCATCACAAGCTCTTCACCATAGCCTCTCCAGAGTGGAAGAGGTTGCTGGGAAGGCTCAACAGGCTAGGAGGATCTTCACTCATGAGTTGCGTCAAAGAGAAGATTCTTGACCACAGGAGAAGGAAAAAAGGGCCTAAAGAAAATAAAGCAAATTTAACAACTGGGAGTATCATAGTTGTGATCTCGTTGGATTTTTGAGAAGAGTGGTATGGTTTTTAGAAAAAATTTGGTAAAATTAGCCCCAGTAGGGGTAACCACAAGCTGGTGGTGAAAAGCAACAGCAGAACAGGTCTAGAAGCCTTGGGGGTGGTCACAGATACCAGGGCCAAAAGCGTAAGTGGAAAGCGGGGTTGAAACAAGAAAACCAAAGTAAAACTCAAAGTTACAATAGAGATTATATTGAATTTTTAAAGTAAAATCTGAGTTTGAGTTGTGTTTTGTAAATAAAAGCAAAAACCAAAAAGAACTATACTCTCAAGCTTCTTTGGAATGAGCCAGATAAGAAGACGGGTTTGAACCAGGCTGCCTCAAGGCAAGCTTAATAACCACTACTAACACTTCAAATTTTTTAACTAGGAAGACTCCAAACTGGTGACTTCACTATTGAAAACTTCAAAAGATTTAACTGAAACCAAAATTTAATCTAATTGGAAAATAGACAAGCAGGGGACTGGGGGTCTCCTTGCTGTGTTAAAAGGGAGGGGTTTGGTCACATGATTTTTTGAGCTGGATCTGATTGGCCGGGGGAGAATTTTTGTGGGACAGAACCAGGGGGACTGGAATGTTTCAACCCAATTTCTGCAGGCCCATTTGATTGGCTGGAAGGGATTCCATGTATTTGAGGTTCACTTATGTTATTGGTTGTTGATGTGGCCACATTTGATTGGGTGTTCCTGATAGTTTTTAAGAGAGGGCAACACCAAGCCAACAGGAAGTCCAAATTGACCAACTTTTCTTTCAAGGAGAGGGCAACCAAAGGCAATGCATCTGTGGGGTAGGCCAACACAAACCTCTTGTCAACTGTATGCATCAAATCCTCTAAAGAATTAAGGGGTTTGGCTGGGGTTTTTGGACCTTTCTTGGTGCAGCAGGGGAAGATTTTGAAATCCAATGCCAATGGTGGTGGTGAATTTACAGAACCCTAGTCAATAGCAGCTTTGTAGACAAGTTCAAGTTAGTCACTAATCCCTTGCAGATTAAGAACGTTGTTTTAGCTGATGAACATAACATCACTATGACAAGGGAAGCTGCCTCCTTCTCTGTCATGCTGTAGAACCTACACTCCACCATCCAGGGACCTGTCATTGATTTTCCCAAATTTGAAATTGTGCTGGGACTGGACTGGTTACAGAAAAATAATCCCCACATAGACTGGGCAACCTCAGTACTGACTATCAAGCGTGAAGGTGTCAATCACCAGATCTACCCTGACTCAGTGGACCAACTCCTGCACAACCATGTCTTTGTATGGATTACAGAAACCCTGGACAAAAAGGTGATCCTCAAGGCAATTATCTGGGACTCCTACCAATAAGAGATCATCCATTTCAAGGACCATCATGATACCACTACTCTTCAGGATTGCAAATTTGTAGCCCATCATCCAAAAATCTTCAAAGAGGATCTACCAGGTTTGCCACCAGAGAAACACATACAACACTCCATCTAACTCAAAGGAGCCATACCTAAGGTGCAACCTATCTACCAACTTACCCCAAACAAAGACAACACCCTACGTGCTTATCTCAAGAAGGCAGTGGAAAAAGGAATTATCTACTCCTCACAGTCTCATTTTGGTGCTGCTGTATTCTTTGTGGCCAAGAAGGATGGTACCCTTTGATTAGTTTAAGATTACTGAGCCCTCAACAAAGCCACCATCAAGAACCGTTACCCACTTCCACTCATTGACAACCTCTTTGATGCCTTGGGCGGCACCACAGTCTTCTCCAAGATTGACCTAACCACAGGCTACAACCAAATCTGCATGAAGGAGGAAGATATACCCAAAACAGCTTTCTGCACTAAGTACAGGTCATACAAGTGTGTGGTGCTTAACTTTGGGATGACAAACACGCCGTCAACCTTTGTGACCTTTATGAACAAGGTGTTTACCCCCCACATTGGCAAGCATGCCCTGTGTAAGGTCTTGCCCATAATGGTGCAAGGTTATAAACTAAAGTGTGCAAAGCATTGGGATTCAAATTTAAAAGATATAAGAATGTAGGTAATTTCTATAAGATGATCTTACAGAAACCCGCTAAAAACCTATATTGCGTCACAAATGGAGTAATAGAGTGTAAAACCCCTAAGCAAAGAAGATAGAATAAAGTGTTCAATAGTGAACAATTTGTAACTAAAGGAATATTGATATTGGGATATTCTCCATTGGCAAATTGATACATATTAACTATTGAAAGATTCCTCAAGGGAAAAAATGGATACAACAAGCCTAAGGCTTGTTGTTTTACAAGCTCTATTTGGATTTAAGGAAAAAGCTAAACTAAAAAAATGAATTAAAAAACAAAATTCTTAAAATTAAAAATTTGAAGTTAAAAATTGTAAAAGTTGAAGGGGAAGAAATCACTTAGAATTTTGGCTTAAAGCCTACTCTTCAAAAGCTCTTTATTTATAGAAGAGAAAGCCTTTTATGTTTGAGTATGATGACCAGGAGGAAGCAGCCAAGAGGAGGAGCAACTGGAGAAGTTGGAGAACCAGGAACAGAAAAGGAGAAAACAAAAGAACATTTTGAAGTTTAATAAGCAGAATGAGGCTGGGGAGAGTGGCAATAACGTGAATAGGAGTTTTAAAAGGTAAGCAAAAAGTAAAATTCATCTAACTTAAAGTAGAGAATATAAGCTAATTGAATAGCTGAGAGAACAGTAGACAACAACCACGTCAATTTGAACGCAAATCAAAGAGAAAAACAAGGTAATTAACTTAAAATACTTATATATTAACTGTCAATTCAAAACTTAAATATTTAGAAAATACTGAATTATAAATCAATTGAAAACACATAGATAATAAATTTACAGAGCCTGCCCTTTGGGGCAGGGCATGTCACCCTGGTATACCTAGAAAACATCATTGTCTACATCCCCTTGGTGGAACAACATCACAAGGACCTGGAAGCAGTCTTTGCCACCCTGGCGCAGAATAAGCTACTAGCCAAGCCTTCCAAATGCCAGTTCTTCTGCAAACAGTTACCCTTCCTGGGAAACGTAGTATCAAGGGATGAAATTAAGCTTGACAGCCAAAAAATCCAGGCCATCTGCAAAATGCCACCTCCAAAGGACAAGTCAGAACTCCATACGTTCCTGGGAATGGTTGCCTATGTACAGCAATTCATCCCCAACTGTGGCGTCCTGACTGCACCTCTGTCTGCCATAAGTGGCGTCAAATCCAAGTTTGTATGGACCCCCCAATGTGGCCTTTGCTTCAGACGTCTTAAGGAGAAGCTCACAATCACACCCATCCTACAATACCCCCAAACACAATGGGGAATATCAAATGGAAACAGACGCCTCTGACACATCCATTGGGGGAGTACTACAAATCAAGAACAATAATGTCAGCTTCCTGTCTGTGGCCTATGAGTCACGTGAACTGACAGACTGTCAGGAACCAACCCTGATCTGCTGGCTTGCTAGCATTTGGGAACTGGCGGGTTGCAGATTGGTTAGGCAGGGCCCACCAAAGGATTAGTGCTAACTTAATGAGGTAGGACATTGACTTGCCCATCCATAACCACGGACCAGCGGCAGGAACAATAGTATCTATTACTCCTGTGAGAGTGATATATATGATTTCAAAAATCTTGTTGGTATGGTCCAGTGGGAGCTCAGCGGCGGAGGCAGGCATTGGCTTGGGGGTGACAGGTGGTTCCATGTCTATTTAGTAGGCAGGAAGAAAGTTGTATTTATCTCTTAACAGGTGGGGTTTGATAACATACCAAGGGCCTTCTTGGTTGTATCTGGTTAAGTCTGTAGTTCTGGCCAAGGGATCCCAGGCTAGTATGTTGTGGTCAGTGTAGTCCTTGTACCCAGGCTTTAAGGGGTACTGTGACAGTCCACATGTTTGGTAGTTTGCAGGCAGGGCTAATGTTGGCCGAGTAAAAGTTTGGTTGTTTGCTGCAGGTAAAGGTCTAGTAGGGAATGATGACTACTAGGGATTGTAAGTCCTAGCTAGTAGGTATAAAGACTACTAGAGGCAGATATTGCCTCCACCCAGCAGAAGATATTGGCTGCTGTGGGCTAGAGTTCTTCACCTAGCAGGGAACTATGGCTGCAAAAGGGTGAAGAATGAGATAGCTAGCAAGAAACTTTGTCTGTTTGAGGTGGAGAAGTTTTTGGATTCCTGGTGGGTAACACAGTCTGCCAGGGAGGGGAAGAGCTCTGAGGGCTCTATGTATCCTGATACGCTTACAGGAGGTCTGTGAGCAAGCATCCTACCTAAAAGACTGGTAGGGTGTCCTTGTTTATGCCCCTATGGGAGATTTTGGGGAGAGCTCAGAGTGAGCATTGGAGGGTATAGACTTGCTTGGAGGTGTCACTAAGGTGGTTTTCTTGGGGAAGCAAGCTGAAGAACTTGGTGTGATCAGGCCTCTGAGAAGTAGAGCTGATTACTCTGCAACTGAAAGCCCAGACTTAATCACCTGGGTGAGTAAAAACAACAACATAGGCTTTGAGGATCTATTTTTGGATGGCCTAAGTGGAATGCCCCTTGCGAGGGCCCAGTCAAACACCAGTTCAATGTAGACTCATGCCTGGGTCTACAGGTTCTGGTAACAGGGACTGAGATAAAGAACCAAGGTGGTTCACGGAATCAGCAGAGAAGACTAGTGAGAGGAACTGTTTGATAACAGAGAAGGCTAGTTGAAGGACTATTGGTTCATATTGAAGTTTGGAACCAAATGGTTCCTAGTGAGGATAAGTGGAAGGGCTCAAAGATCATGATGCAGAAGTAGCTAGTCATGATAAAGGAGTAGCCAGAGGACATATAGGCTGTTCAAAGGCTGGAAGGAAGCTGTTCTGTGAACTAAGATGGACTGTTTGGTGGTTAATCTGAAGAACTGGAAGATGTGGTTGAAGAGCTGGCTGAAGAACCCAAAGATAATGGTGAAGAACTAGTGGTCAAGAGAAATAAGCCAAGATTTTGCTGAATTGTTTTGACAAAGTGGGAAAATGTAAAATGTTTTTCCTTGATTTAGTAGTAAAATCAAGAAGGAATGTGGATAGAAGTGTGGGTAAGATATTCATTTATTAAGTTCCTAGGATAGATGAAAGTATGTTGCTATGAGAGCTGGATACAAAGTTATTTTGGTGGGACGTTTTCCTTGGATTTTACTATAATTGTAAATATATGGAGAAAACGTTGAAGAGGTCCAGAAAGAACAGTTTAAATAGTATTCTACTATTTAAATGGGTTTAGATTGAATGCAGGGAAGACTGGTGCCGGAATAATGGACCGGTTAACGCTTTGGTGCGCAAAGAGTTGTTGCTTTGAGCGGTTTGAGCTGTGGAAATTATTTTCCTAGTTGGGTCCCAGTAGTACTTCAGAAATGGTCTATTTCTGCGCTCTGCATTTGTTGGTTGAGTTCTAGAAGGTTTCCTGATGAAAATGATTGGTTGGAAGCCAAAAGCTTAAAGTATAAGCAAGAAAATAGTGAATTAATATTTTAAGCTTTTGAGAAAGTAAGAATGTAAGCTTAAGTTATTATAGGAAGAAGTGAGCGGCAATGGTTTAAGCTTCTGAAGAAAGCCATTTTAAAGGCAGAACCTTTGGGAAAAGAACACTATAAAAAGGTGGCTTGCTGGAAAGTTACAGGGGGTTTTCAGGTCTTTGCAGGTCTTTGACGGGATCCTTCTGAGGCCTTCTGAGTTTCTGCCAAGAGGTTTTTGGAAGCCTTTTGATCACCAGCAGGAGCTTGGTTGTACTTATACAAGTGGAATAACAAGGCCACTGGAGCTATAAAGAGAGCTGAAGCCCACAATAACAGAGCAGGAGCCCAAGGATAAGAAGCTGGATCCTAAGCGCAGCACCAGAGTCCAAGTTTAAGGTGCAGGAGTCCAAGACCAAGTGCAAGGAGTCCAAGATATTGTTGAAAGACTCCAAATATTGGCAAATCCATATTGTTTTCTTGACCCCCTGGGCCATATACCAGAAGGTTTCTAAGAAGATCTTCCTTCTGAGAGTGAATAAAAGCCTATTTTGACCCCTGTACATATTTCTCAGATACATTTTACCTTACTAGAGAATGACAATCCCTTCCAGCTGGTCCCTGGATATGATCCAGGGCACACTTTGGGGACTGGTAGATAGGAGCCCCACAGGTACTCTGTGAGATGGATAGGACCAAAGGGAGCACCTGGCTGGCGGTAAGTAGCTGGTAGGCTGGCAGGAGGGTCAGATTATATTTGAGTTAATTGGCAGATGACAAGAATAAAATACGGCAATAATTGGGGAAACCAATATCTTATAACCTTTATTTAAAAAATGACAATGTGGATTAATCTTGGCCTGGCAGGTATTTATACCACACTACCATGCTTCACTTCCTGGTTGGGTTTTCTGGGCTTAGGCAGGTTGGCATTGGGTGTCTCAGATGGCAGTGTGGTGCTTGGCACTGGCGGTTTGCCACTGGCTGCTTTGGGATGAGAAGACTTTGAATCCTTCTGTTTATTGATTTGGGTATTGGGTGCCTCTTTGGGTTCAGTGCCTTCCCCGGGACTTTGGGGGAGTTTGGAATAACTTTCAGGGAGAAATTTGTCTATTTCACTGGGCAATATGCCGGTGTCAGGCGTTGGCACCTCAGGGAAATTCCTGGCATCTTGCACTGGCAGTTCACTTGCAGAATCCTGCGGGGCAGCTAAGGGTTTGGGTCCTGGCGGGCTGGCAGCAACTTCATCAATTAGTAGTGGGTTATTGCGTTCCCAGCCTATGAGTCTGGCAGTCTACAAAGGGTTTTGTCCAGGGCTTGACTCTGGTTCCGTATTTTGAGATTTAGGAGCATCCAAATTGTCATTCCTGACATCATCCCCTTCTTCCCCCCAAAGTCCCCCTTTCAGGGCCTTCTTCCCAAGGTATTGTTGGATGGCCTGTTGGGCATTGGTTAGGTTGCTCTAGAGTTTCCAGGTGCTTTCTTCTGGGGGGTAACCTAACCACTTAACGTAGTACTGAGAGGTCTTGTAGTGGACTCAGTTGCCGTGGATGTACTCAACTTTGTACTCATTTGAGTGGTCCTTCCAGATTGGCAGGGGGGCTAGACTTGATCTTTTGGTGAGGAAGGGAGTTTCTGTCTTTTTTAAACAGCAAGAATTGGCGGAACACGTTATGGATCTTCCATGTGAGGGGTAGGTCTAACTTGAAGCCAACTTCTCCAATGAGCTTGGTGATATTGTGTTGCCTGCTTCTTCTGTGAGCTAATTTTCTGCAAGGCACATGCAGGGGCATGTTCCAGGAGTTCAAATAGACCTTGTCTCCAACTTGAAGGGGTTTACCAGGGGCCTGTTTTTGATCAGCAAAGGCCTTGTATGTCTGTACTGCTTGGTTCAGGTTTGCTAAGCATACGGTTTGGGTGTTGTGGATCTGTTCAATCTAGGCACGTCCAGACAGGTTAGTTTCCTTGTTTCCAATGCTAGGGTCCCATGTGGGGGCAAACCCGTAGTTGGCTTTGAAAGGGGACATTCCAGTAGATGTATGGTCTTTGCTGTTGTAGGCATACTGTGTCATAGATAGCATCTCAACCCAGTTATATTGGTTGGTGTTGGCGTAGAATTGTAGGTATTGCTCAAGTATTTGGTTCACTTGTTCATTCTGGCTGTTAGTCTGTGGGTGGTAGGGGTTGATACGCGGCACTTTACCCCTAAGTCCTTCATCCCATGAGTCCAGTAGTTGGATGTGAATTGTGGTCCTATATCAGTAATGATTTCTGCTGGAGTGCTGTGTTAAGTTAGGATGCGGTTGTGGAAATGTCTAACTGTCTCTCCAGCAGTGCAGTGGGTGGTGGTAGGAACAAAATAGGACATTTTAGTAAATCTATCTATCATGACTAGGATTGCATTGAACAAATTGAAAGGGGAAGTTCCACAATATAATCCATTAAAATGGACTGTCAGGGTCCCACTGGTATGTCCAGTGGTCTTAGCAAGCCTTCAGGTTTGGATCTAGGGGTTGGGTCCTTCTGCATGTCTCAAAGCCTTTGATGTAGGCAGCCACGTCTTTATCCAGTTTGGGCCAAACATAATTCTTTTTG
This sequence comes from Entomophthora muscae, assembly GCA_014839935.2. Taxonomy (NCBI): domain Eukaryota; kingdom Fungi; phylum Entomophthoromycota; class Entomophthoromycetes; order Entomophthorales; family Entomophthoraceae; genus Entomophthora; species Entomophthora muscae. The sequence goes on from QTSX02000100.1 coordinate 128,139, forward strand.
ATTCCTTGGATTATCTTGAGTCTTCCAGGGTGGCCGGCCATCTCTGAGTTGTGATAGTCTATGAGTACCTTGGTCCTTGTTTCACCTTCTGGTACATAGATCTGGTTGTGTAATAGCAGGGTAGTTCCTTTCAATGATAATCCTTTCTTTTAGTGGCAGCTATCTGGGTCTGAGGTCAAGTTGGCAATGAGTTCTGCTGAATAATTGTCTAATTTCTGTGCCTCAATTATGTCAAGCTTGCGGGCCATGATCTTCATGTACATCAGTTAGATGCCTAGGGTAGAGGGGTCAAGGAGTATGTGGGTGTTGTGGTCCTTGGTCTCAGCTGTGGTGAGAATCATATCTTCTCTTTTTCTCAGTGCGTCAGTGTTGTGTTTGGCTCCTGGGGACAACATCCAGGAGGACACAACGGGAAATCTTTATAATTAAAGATTTAAGGTTTGAAGCTAGCCTTGGGTTAGCCTTCAGGGCAAAATTAAGGGCACATATCTTAATTTCCTTGAATACAAGATGCAGAGCTCCTTTAGGCAAAAAGCAAAGGAAAAAGCTTGAAGAATATTAAAGCCAACACAAATGTGGATAAACTTGTCTTTATTAGGAGAATTGATTCTATTTAAATAGTAGACAAGGGACAATGATCACTCATTAGGTAGACAGAATGGAAGAGGGAGTCATGTTGGGGTGAGGTCATACCAGGATCAGACAAGGGAAGGTATGGTATTCTGGAATGGGTGGATATTGGCACAGACTCATTTACGGAAGGCAAGTAATTCCCGTACTCAAAAACAAAACAAGTCAAATCTTTGCATATATCATTATTTGAAGACCATATTAAAATAGCATTAATGGCACCTTTCCAGCAGTCAGGTACTATGCTGACTTTCCTGGGTTTATAGTCTATTGTCAGGGTGTAATCAGCCAGTTCTAAAGCCCATCTGACCTGTCTCTGGTTCAACTGTCTGGGTTTAAAGAAGTAAGTCAAGTTCTTGTGGTCAGTTAGGACTTTTACTGGGAATTTAGTGCCACATAGGTACTGGAGCCAATGTTTCAAGGTCTTCATTATTGCAAGCATCTCCTTGTTGTAGATTGGGTAGTTTCCTTTGGCAGGCAGCATCTTATTGGGGTAATATGCTACAGGATGTAGCATACCATCCCCTCCTTCCTGAAGAAGGACCCTGCCCACTGCAAAGTCAGACACATTGGTTTCCAGTACAAATGGCTTGGATGGTTCAGGCATTACTAGGACAGGTGCAGAGGTGAACACAAGTTTTAGGGCCTCCAATGCTGATGTTCACTTGTCAGTCCAGGCAAAGATGACCTTGTCAGAGCAAAGGCGGGTCAGGGGAAGAGTAATGTGAGAAATCTTTTGGATGAAATCCCTGCAATAATTTGCCAGGCTAAAAAATTCTCACATCCTTTCTGCATTTGGGTACTGGCCAAGCTGTTATTGTTTCTAATTTGTCCTGTGCCATAGAAAAACTGCAAGTCTTCATCACATATCCCAGGAATTTGACTTCAGTCTGAAAAAAAATTCACATTTCTTCAGCTTGGCGTGTAGGTTGGCTTGGGAGAGTTTTTCAGTATCAGGTCTAGGTGTTGGATCTGCTCTTTGTGTGACTTGCTGTAGATGATAATGTTGTTCAAGTATGCAACATAAAATTGGTTGAGGTATTCACCTAGGACAGTATTGATCATTCTTTGGAAAGTGCTGGGGGCATTGCATAGTTCAAAGGGCATTACTAAGTACTCATACAACCCATATTGGGTTTTGAAGGCTGTCTTGTATTTGTCTCTGTCCTTGATTTGGATTTGATTGAACACGTCTCTAAGGTCAATTTTTGAGTACACCTGGGCTCCTGTCAATATTTCACAAAGGTCATCAGCATTGGGAATGGGATAGCAGTTCTTCACTGTAATATCATTTAGTTTCTGGTAGTTTACGCATGGACACATCCCACCATCTTTTTTCCCTACAAACAGCATGGGTGACAAGCAGGGGGCCTTTGACACTCAGATGAAGCCTTTTTTGTCATATCCTCCAGGTATGCTTTCAAGGCTACTTGTTTGCGGTGGTTACAGCTGTAGTGGGGCTGTGGTGTGATTGGGTTCCTGGTAGCAGGTCTATGGTGGGATCATAGATTGAATGGCTGGGTAGCTTTGTGGCTTCTTCTTCACTAAACACATGGTCCCACTTCTTTAGGGGAGTAGGTAGTATCCTGACGCTAGGTTCTATCTTTATGGTTAAGAGTTTGTTGGTAGGGATTTGGCCATGGCTCATGCAAAAAGGGACGGTGTCACAAGATCCAGGTCAGCCCAGTGTGGCAGTTTTTTTGCAATAGTTAAGGATCAGGCTATGTCTGTCAGACCAGAAGTTGCCCAGTATAAGGGGGTGGGGTAGTCCTGGCAAGAGGATAAGGGACAATGGGTACACATTATGTCCAATTGTCAACAGGAGTTCTTGTTCACACTCATAGCCAGTGTCCAGAGAGCTGTTTCCCATGACTACTTGTAGGCTACGCTCTGAAGCTGTCAAGCCTAGTTCCTTTGCCAGGCTGGCGTCAATGAAGCTTTCATCAGCTCCTGTATCAATAAAAGCTTTGATCTGGCGCTTGTTTCCCAATAGTTCTATGGTCAATTGGATGAATTTTTAAGACTGGGAAGAGGTGTTTATTTGTGTCAGTGTGATTGGGGCAGCGTTCTTCTTAGGGCAGGCTCTGGTCAAGTGGCCCGCCTCATGGCAGTGGAAACAGAGTCCTTTGCAGTAGTGTTGTTAGAGCTCTTCAGGTGTCATTCCTGTTCTGTTAGGGGTTGGTGCTTGGGTTTGGCGGGTCTGGGAGGGGCCAGCATTTTCTTGGTTCATGCTAAGGCCCTTGCACAGGGGAACTAAATTGTCTAGGCTGAGGGTGGGTGGGTGAGTGGTGCTTCAACAGGTCCTTTATTGCTAGGTTGACTCCCTTTTAGAAGATAATGGCTGCCAGTTTGTCTTCCAGTTGGGTGCAGGTCTTTAGTTTGAGGATTTTTCAATGTACTCTTGGATGGGGCGGGCGCCCTACCAGATTTCAAACAAGGAGTCTAGGGTGTAGTATCTGGTGTTGTGGTCTTCCCCCTTGGATATCAATTCAGCTTTGAACTTGGCATAATCTAGGCAGAGTTCCACATCTTTGGCGGTGGCTTTGCCAAACCAATCAAGGGCGTCTCCTGATAGCATGGCGGCTACTCCAAGCACCTTTTTGGTGTCACTGGAATAGGATAAGGTAATGGCTTGAAAATATAGTTGGAGAGCTGGCATGGTGCGGCAGGCCTCTTTGAGAATGATTTTCCCATCTGGGGCATCTCCACTTTGGTGAGGAATTGGTTGACTATCACATTCTGAACCTGAGAGGAGGGTCCTTTGGTGGTTTTGGCGGAGGGATCAGATTTCTTGGGGTTGTTCAGGTTCACATTTGCATTCTTCTACACAGAAGAAATTAGGACTTTGTCATCATAAACATGTAATAAGTGATTATCATTACAAAAAGCATACAAGATGCCCCAAGAATAATTGACATCTTGGGGCTCAGGGTACCAGGCTTAAAATAGATCATCATAATGTCAGGGAACCAACCCTGATCTGCCGGCTTGCTAGCGTTTGAGAACTGGCAGGTTGCAGACTGGGTGGGCAGGGCCCACCAAAGGACTGGTGCTAACTTAATTAGGTAGGACATTGACTTGCCCACCCACAACCATGGACCAGCAGCAGGACTAATAGTATCTATTATCCCGTTAGAGTGATATATATGATTCCAAAAAGCTTGTTGGTATGGTCCAGTGGGAGCTTGGCGGCAGAGGAAGGCATTATCTTGGGGATAATGGATGGTTCCATGTATATTTAGCAGGCAGGAAGGAAGTTGTATTTATCTCTGAACAGACAGGGTTTGGTAATATACCAAGGGCCTTCTTGGTTGTATCTGGTTAACTCTGTAGTTCTGGCCAAGAGATCCTGGGCTAGTATGTTGTTGGCAGGGTAGTCCTTGTACTCAGGCTTTAAGGGGTACTCTGTGAAATGAACAGGACCAAAGGGAGCCCTGGCAAGCGGTAAATAGCTGGCAGGCTGGTAGGAGGGTCAGATTATCTTTGAGTTAACTGGCAGATGACAAGAATAAAATACGGCAATAATTGGGGAAACCAATATCTTATAACCTTTATTTAAAAAATGACAATGGGGATTAATCTTGGCCTGGCAGGTATTTATAGCACACTGCCAGCCTTCACTTCCTGGTTGGGTTTTCTGGTCTTGTGCAGGTTGGCATTGGGGTCTTAGATGGCAGTATGGTGCTTGGCACTGGAAGTTTGCCACTGGCCGCTTTGGGATGAGAAGACTTCAAATCCTTCTGTTTGTCAATTTGGGTATCAGGTGCCTCTTCAGGTTCACTGCCTCCTCTGGGGCTTTGGCGGAGTTTAGAATAACTTTCAGGGAGAAATTTGTCTATTTCACTGGGCAATATGCCAGTGTCAGGCGTTGGCACCTCAGGGAAATTCCTGGCATCTTGCACTGGCAGTTCACTTGCAGAATCCTGCGGGGCAGCTAAGGGTTTGGGTCCTGGCGGGCTGGCAGCAACTTCATCAATCAGTAGTGGGTTATTGCGTTCCCAGCCTATGAGTCTGGCGGTCTACAAAGGGTTTTGTCCAGGGTTTGACTCTGGGTTTGTATTTTGAGATTTAGGAGCATCTAAATTGGGATTCCTGACACAGACAGCAAGTGCCAATACCCCATACATGACAAAGAACTGTTGGCAATCATACACTTCCTTGTCAAATAGTGTTGTTACTTGGAACACCAAGAGAAATTCACAGCATTGACTGACCACAAATTGCTCATATACTTTAAAACACAGGCAAAACTTTTCTGCCAACAAGCACATTGAATGGAACTCCTAGAAAGGTTCAATATGGTCATATATTACAAACCTGGTCCAAAGCTTGCCATGACAGATGCACTTTCACACCTGGATGTTAGGGCCACAAGAGGTGAGAATGGGCTTGTGAGATTAGGCTGATTGACCACAAATGATCAGGCTAATCATTGCACACAGAACATTATCATTTACACGCTGTACTATCTCTAGGCTGATACTCTATTAAGTGTAGTAATTATACACTGTATAATCACCAATATATTATAATGAATATGGCAGTTATACGCTGTGTAATTTTTAGTTTATTAGGATAGATGCCACAATTATATACTGTGTTATCACTGATTATCATTCCAATGTGTTATATTATATGTCGTATAACTACTAGTTTATTATAATTGATATGGCTATTATATGCCGTATAAATGTTAGCCAATATAGTGGTTATCATTGTTTACACAGCGTGTAATCACCAAATCATCAACTGTATATTGCCCATACCATCCTGCTGGACGTTGTATCAACTCAGCCCCACCCAGCCTGATGATGTTTATGAATGTATCAAACAAGTGATGTGCATATGTCAAGGAAATACCGAGTTTGGGTCAGCATTACACGGCGGATAATCCACAGGTTGATACTGGATTGAGTCTGCTATTATACAGTGTATAATCCCCAATTCAACTCATTGCATTAATAAGCAGATGGCTTGCCAGCCAGAAAAGGATCACTGATTAAGCCCTACAAATGGAATACTGGAATTCTACCTTCCAATGTAGGAGGGCTAAACAGGGACAATTTCTAAGCATCAACTAAATATGGCAAAGTTTCACAGCGCAAAAAAGGCGTGTAAGATACAGTCAATCAATAAATGACAGTAGGCTAGCTCAAGAAGAGCGTAGGCTGTAGCTGAAGTGCCATGTACGCCTGTTAAGGCCAGTAGCAGCACACATGCCAAGGACAGCCAATCAGGATAGGCACAGCCAGCAAAGATGAACCTATTGCAAAGGTAGCCACTGAGAACTGTCTGAAAGGACAAGAACAAGGGTTGTTGTAGTATATATTGATACAGATGCCTGAAAGGTTAACAACAAGTTCCTAGTTACACCTGGATAGATTGCAGCCACTGGCTAGATTGTACTCCAGTTTCAATAAATGTAATTATCTTCAAAGTTCTATTCTATTGTATTCTGTAGTGCTCTTGCATAGGGATAGGTAGAGTACATTGGCAAGGCTAACATCTATCTATAGCTTTAAACATACCAGCAATTACCCAAGTTGCTCAACAGGGCTTGACCCAGACTGGCCTCTAATGGTACTCCAAACAAAGAATGAAGGCTTCCCTCCTGGGACCACTGACATCACAAAAGAGACAGTTATCATGAATGACCATCTATTTGCAGACGTGTATGGGACATTACATTGCAAAATGACCAACAGGACCACCACTCCTTACATCCCTATGCATCAGCAAGTAGACAACATCCTAAGTTACCAGAGAGACCTAGGACATACCAAAAGCCGCAACCTCTACAAATTCCTTAAACACAAAACATGATGGCCAACTCTATACCAGGAAGTCCTAGACCAATACAAGGTATGCAAAAAAATTGCAAAAAGCAACACCCCACCTAAGTCTGTATTGCCTATTTGTTCACAACTACCCTTCAAAATATAGGCCCTAGATATTGTGGGATACATGCCAGGGAAGCACAACAAAAAGAAATACATCATCACTGCTATCAACTTTGCTACTTGCTGGCAAGTGGCGCAAGCAGTGAAAAATCACGCAGGCAATGATGTGCAGCAGTTCATAGGAAAAGAAACCATCAGTAAGTTTGGAAAGCCAGAACTCCTGATAACCAATAGAGGCAAGGAACTGACCTCTGAGGATAACAATGTATACCTCACTAAGAATGGGGTCCATCACACAGTGACAACACCCTACCATCCTCAGGCCAATGGACACATGAAGTGGCTGAATGACAGCCTAGTGCAGGCCCTAGCCAAGATCATTGCCAGGAGACCCAAGGACTGGTATAAGCAGCTACCAAATGCATTGCTTGTATGCCAGACCCGTGTGAACAGATCTGCCAGAAAAAGCCCCTTTGAGTTAGTATATGGCAAATAGCCCAATATCACCCAAACATTATCAGGACCCAATATGGAAATAACAAGCAAGGTTCCACCCTGTTCAGACCCCCAAGTCATGCAAGCCAACAGCAATCAATCAGAAAGAGAATAAGAGCGTCTAAAAATACCTTTGTCCCCATTCAGAACAGACATGAGGTTGGCAACAAATTTTGGGTCATGAAAGTTGACAAAAGTAAATTACAACCAGAGAAAGTAGGCCTAGCAATCATCCTAAAGGTAAACAAAAACAACACTTACCTTGTTCAAGAACTCAGAAAACACAAATAAGACAAGACACTCCATCACAGCCACCAAAGACTATGTAAAACAAGGCAGAAACAGCAGGAGACTGTCCTACCTGCCACCAAACAGCAGTTAGTCCAATATGGTGCCCAGGCTCCCAACAACCTACCTGAAAACCTACCCCCAGATGAGGCCAACACTCAGTTGGGGGTGTCAAAACTGCAGGCTCAACCCGCCAGCAAGGTTCTAAGTAAGCAGGTTTGTGACCCACAATCCAATTATCCAGTCACTCAAAGCCAAACTAGGAAGTCAACTCAAATTTCCAAATCCAACAACATGAATAAATGATGATTCCTTATGGTGGATACCTCATTTTGATGCTTGACTCATTACCAGGATCAAGCCATCCTCTTCAATATCCCACCGTGTGATCAACACTATCATATTCCTGTTATCCATGATTCACATCAACTATATAATCATTATCTCTCAATAAAGAATATTATCTAGTTTCCGAATATTTTTCCCCCTGTAACTCTGCTAAAACAGCACAGTTACAACATTTATAATAAATTAACTAATTTTTCTTGACTTTTTTTAGTTAAAATTATAAATAAAAAGTATTTTATATGACTGTCAGGAAACCAGACATAGGAAGAGGCATTAGGTGGCTCAGGGTGGGGTACCGCTGGGCCAGTGGGTAATTCCCACAATAGGATGGGTTTTAACTTGATAATATAGGAAACATATCACCCAAGTAAAGGGTAGGACACGCCATCTCAAAAACAGCACTTCAAATTACACCATCTCAAATTTAATTCAAGATGGTGTTTTTGCGTTAGTGACTTTGAATAACAAAAAATAAAATAAACAATAAAATAGTTAAAATTTACATATACTTTTATAATGCAGCATCTTGAATTTATGCCATCTCAATTTTGTCACTTCAAAACAGATTAATTAAATCTTATTTCACTAACTTTATTTACATATGAAATCACTTAGTGTGGGGCGTGTTTACTCCATCTTGACTTTACGTCATTTCAAATTATGCTATTTATCTTTAACTAAAATAAGCTTATTCCCAAACTAAAATGAAGCCTGTTGTATAGTGCCAGAAGATGTTCCTATAGTATTAATCCAAAGCACTTATACTAAAGACAATCTAAAATAACACCACTATGATATTCCTACTAGTGATTGTCATTGCTGGGTAAAAAACCAGTTTTGTTATATGTAATTTATAGCTTCATTATACATGGATATATTGATAAGGGATCTCTTAATAAGATATTTTAATAGTGATTTTAATATGGAAGGTGGTGATTACGCCATTTCTATTTACATCACTTCAAATTCCACCGGGTTTAATATCACCCAATTAATTCAATGCGCACAATGAATAGGGGAAAATAAGGGAGAAATTACATATGACGCAAGGCTACACTATATCAATTCTCCCACCCCAATTCTTGCTTTCCACTTTTCAAAAGTAAAAATTGATGTTAAAACCCATATTATCAAAAAATGTAAGAAATTGCCTGAAACTTTGCAGATATATATTTTTTGACCTCCTCTAACCAACTGGGTACTTTTTAGCCCCAGTTGTATAAGCTATTTTTTTTTGTAAAATTCAAGTTTTACTCTTTGGTCTGGTTGAGGTAGCTAAACTGGAAATTTGTTAATTTAATATAAAAAATGGTCAAAAACACTATGTTTTTGAGCTACGGCACCTCAATTACATCACTTCAAAAACACCATTTTGACTGCAAGTTTTCAGTCAAAACCCAAAGTTTTGCCTACTTACGTTACTAATAAAAAAATATTTTTACAAAACAAAAAACTTTTAAATTTTGATAATATATTTTAAGACTTTATCCACAATTACATGTAAAAATATTGACTACTTTTTATATTTAAAACATTCTCCTTTTTCTCTTTAAAAATTGACCCCAAATTTAATATATTTTGATACTAATCCACTTTTAGATGCCTCCCAAGCCTATCACCAAAGCTGCGTCCAAGGCCTTTAAGGGCAAAACCACTCCTCCCAAGGCCAAAAAGGCCAAGACAACCTCAAAAAAGCAGCCTTATAAGGCTAAAGCTCCCCCAAGACCCCCACACCATCACCTGAACCAGAGGAAAACAGCCCTACCCCTATTCACTCTCCATTTTTTACTCCCTCTCTGATCCACAAGAGAAGTTATTCATCATAAATTGCCACTCTGATCCCACCTCAGAGCCTAAAGAGGAAGAAGAGCAGGAGCCTGATACTGGTGCTTCTGTAGATGACCAAATGGAGCTCTGGGATCTTAACACTGTCCATAATATCTTTAATTGAAATAGCACCTTTGCTGTGCCAACCATGTACCCTGCCAGCTACCCCATAATGACCAAGAAGGGGATGCCAGCTTTTCATATAAAGGATACATCTTCAGCTGTAACAACAAGAAGAAACCAATTTGTCAGCATCACTAAAAATGTGATAACATTGGGTGCCCTGCAAGGCTTACCATATATGGATTCACCAGATTTAAAGCCCTGACTATTGACCATGACTGCGCCAAGCCTTTTGACCCCTTGTATCAACTGATTTGCTGGTTTCTTTGCCAGGTCATCCCAATCACTGGGGATCAAACCTCCACTGAGGTAGTTAATGATTCCCTCCTCAATTTTAACAACTCCCAACTTGCTGCTATTGGTGGCGCCACTAAATTGCAGAGATACCTCATCAATCAGCGGTATTCTCTGAGCACTGAAGGCGTCAGTGCTAAATCAATTGACCTGTTGATTCTAACTGAGGAGCAGAAGCTTTCACAGCATGAAGAGAGATTCCTCCTCCATGATGACAGCCAACATGCCCATGAAAAAATTCATTTGCTTTGATACCTCCCAGGATCTCTGCAACCTTCTCAAATGCAAGACCTGGCTTGCAGGTGAAACTTTCTCCACCTTCCCAAAGCTATTTAACTAGCTTTGGAACATTCACAGACAGGTGAGAAATCTAGTTCTTCCCCTGGTCTTCTATTTCCTCCCAAATAAGAAGCAAGAAAAATATGTCCATGATCTTTCAATTTTAAAGTCCAAGTTGGATGAGATCCTTCTAACCATTGAAGAGGAGCCCAAGGAGACTAGAGGGCACAATAAGAAATCCATCTTGCAAGAAGAAGACGCTCCCACCCCAACCAAGAAAAAGCCAGAAAGCCTTCACTACCATGAATATCTGGTAGTGGATTTTGAACAGACTCAGGCAAATGCCTTTATAAAAGTCTTCAAGAGCTCCCCCCAGAGATGCTACTTTCACTTTTGGTAGGCACTCTGCTGCTTCCTTCAAAAATGCTCAGATCTTCATGAGCTTGTCAACGCAGAAGGCTCAAAAGAGGCCAATGATGTCTTTAATTGCTTTGCTGCCCTTGACTTAGCAAGAAAGGAGGAGACTAATGCCTTTTACAAAGCCCTCCTCTGTCACCCATATACTTTGCCAACCAGGCAGCCTTTGCTTCTTTTATTGAGTATTTTGAAACTCAATGGGTTGGAGTTTTCCAAGGAGCACGCCCCATCAGAAATGGCAGTGACTTAATCACCTGAAACTGCTATGAGCAGGTCAAAGTTGGTTTGATCAAGACCACCTCTTCCCTTGAAGGGTGGCATAGCCAGTTTTTTATAAGAGTCAGGGTCCAGAAGCCTAAGTTCAACAAAATCATGGTGAATCTCAAGACCCAACAAGCCATCTCTGCCTGCCTATTCAAGACTGGCATGAAGACTAAGGGTAACTCCCCAAGAAGACCAAAGCAGTTTAAAAGTACACAGAGATCAGCAAGGTGGTTCTTGCATACTATCCTATGGATAGAAAGCTTGAGCATCTCAAAGCTATCTCAGTTGCTCTTTCTACCAATGTTCAAGCCCTTTTCCAATAAACACTACTTTATCTTCTCTCTTATTTCCTTTAATTTTATCATTCTTTTAATTTTATTTAGTATTTGGTACAACTATATGCTTATTTTAAATTATGGTTCATGGTTATAATAGATTACAATGGTTATATTTTTGGGTATATTTTACCTTTTGGGCTTTACACAATCTTGTTGCTACTAATTGACCCCATTTTTTATTGCAGATTTAAAATTTTGAGGCCTTTTTAAGCCTAGAAATGTTTTTTGAATTCTATTTTTTGAGAATTTTTTGGGTAATTTTTGGAGTTCAAAAAATCTAAAATTTTAAATCCCATTTTTCATGGTTGCAATGTTGTAAATTGAAATGTTGTTTTAATATAATATTGAGATAGCAAGAATTGAGATAGTTTATTTCAAGATAGCGTTTTTTGAGATAGTGTTTTCAAGATGGTGTGTCCTACCAAGTAAAGACTAGGGCCTGGAGTTGGGCACCATAGATTCCACCAATCCCGTCAAAGTAATGCAAGGTACTCTAAACAGCTGAGTGGACATGGTCTCAGCAGTGGTGGTAGGTTCCATTGGGCGGTCAGGTTGCAGGGTTAAGGGTGGAGTCATGGGGATAAAGTAAACAGGCAGATAATTGTACTTGTCTTTGAAAAATATTGGCGGCACCTTGTAACACTTTCCTTTGCATCCTATGTATTAGGTCTCTCTAGTCCTTGTCAAGGGGTTGACAATGAGGATGTTCTCCAAGTTAAACTCCAAGTAGAAGGGGTTGGGCAGGTATTCAGTAAAATGCACAGGTCCAAAGGGGGCTCCAGGGAAACAGTATAGTGCCTGAGGTGGGTTGGCAGGTTGTTCTTTAGAGGGGGCAGTTGCCTGGTTGTCTACTTGAACAGAGTTGATATGAAAGATTTCTAGGACTAGATAAGGTAGGATTTGGTCAAACAAAAGGTTCATGAAACTTTATTATCAAAAATGACAATAGGGTCATCCTCATACCACCAGAGTTCTTATACCAGGTGGTTTTGCTTCTTTGCTTTTTGCAGACTTCATGCCTGTGGACAATTCCGCTGGCAGGACATGGACCTTGGCTTCTGTTTTCAAGGTCAGCAGATCCTGGTTATGCTTGAATTGATGAAAAGAAGTGGCAATGCTTTGTTCTACCGCTGCTGTTCACCATATCACCTGAGCAGGCCAATTGCATTACCCATTCTGGACTGGAGACTGGCGGCAGCTGGTGATCATTGACAGGACTATCAGTAGGCCTTGTTTTAACCTCCTTTAGGCAAGCTACAACTTCTGAGTAGGTCTGGATCTTTGGTAGCGCAAAGTTGGCATCAATCTGGTGACCATTTGGGGAATTGTCCTTGGGAGACTGGTGGGTCTTGGAGTAACTCATCAACTCAGGTTTGCAATTTGACAAGTGGGTGGGTTCCTGTCCACTTTGTGTGACTCAAGTAGTCTTTGGAGGGTCAGGGTTCAATTCCAGGGTCTCCAATGTTGATATTAAACTCCCAGTCTCAATACTTGACAGGCTGGTAGGTTCCTGTTCCTCCTGGTTGGGGCAAGGCATCTCTGGTGGCCCAGGGTTTGGCCCAACTGGCAGTCTGGCAGTATCCTGTCTACCCTGGTTGATGCAAGGCATTTTCTGACGCTGGGGTTCAATTCTCAGGTTTTCAATACAAGTATTGAAATATCATTCATGACAATGACCATAATAAATTTTAATTCCAGTTAAGTTGTTCTAATTTGATTTTGAAATTTAAAAAGTGTCAACATGTCCACTTTTAGATTCTCACTTTTGAATTTCCACTTTTTTATTCCTACAGTCAATTTTGCCACTACTTCCCTTCTTACTATTGAAAGTAATAATTTACTGTAGATTTAGAACCTGTAGGGAAAAATAAGGAATTTTCAACTCTTACACTAAAATTTCAAATAAAAATGCAATTCAGTATTTTCTTATTTAAATACATTTATTGGAATTTTATTTGAATAAAACAAATTTCAGAACCTCATAGACACTTTGTGTTATAGTGAAATGGTAAGCTTCATGATTCAGGGACAAACAATGAGGGTATAACAGACAAAATGTAATTTTCTTGATCAACAGAAGACCAAATTGGTAAGACAGCTTCAACATCTTAGCATCAGGAGTAGTGTAACAGAAGATAGCAAGGGGAATTGTTGAGGCAAGAGTTATTTACAGAGGCAAATCAGAGTAAGAATCTAAAGGGGATAGCAGGTAGAGTGCAGGCCAGGGGGCGGTCAAGGAACTTACAGCCGCTTTAACCATTGCAGAGGCCAACTTCTCAAGGACAGGGGCAAACAGCCCCAGTAAAGAAATCATTTTTTGGGGAGATTTTCTTTATTCAAGGGCAATTAAGATATCTAGAAACAAGTGTCAAAAATTTTACCATTAATGGTCTTTTAATATGGCCTTCAAATATTAATATTTGCTCTTGACTTTGAGAAGAGGAGATTTGATAGGTTTGCTTAGGGAAGAGAGTATCAATTCCTTAATTGAAGACTAAGGATTTAAATACACAGTTGCTAACTTCAAAATACCTTTTACTTATCTATTCAGATCAAAACACAGTCTTAACTATCTATAACCGCAGATAAACCTTAAGAAAGAGTATAGTTGAAGAGAGCAAGAGTTGAATCTTTATTATTATCAGAAAAATATCCTTTTATAGGATTGTAATCACATGGGTGATTGTCCTAAGAATTCTAGAGGCTGGACCAGCCTATATGTTGGGGTTTGCTAAAAAGTTAATCCCAAAGGCACTTTGCCCAATGCTCCATTGCTGAGTTATCATTCTTATATCATTACTGCTCCTGACCTCATACCAAGACAAGCGTGATGCCAGCTCTATTGAAGAGCTGCTATTGTGGCATTCTTCCTGAAAGCTAGTCAATCCATACCATGTCCTATGGGTTGTATCAACTCCATTGCAGAGTAAAATAAAATAGTATATTAAAATACATAAAGGAGTTTTTGAGGTTCAACCCCAGCTAATGTAGGCTGAACTAGGTTAAACAATAGGCTAGTCAATATTGTGATTATGATAATTGGGGTGAGCAACTGCAAGTGTAATACCAGTCAATTTTTCAGCTCCTATGGAGCACTTGTGTATTTTAGGATAGTGCTGCCGCACCGCTGGATCAATTAAGAGCAGATAACAGTTTTGAATTGGACTAAGGACAAACTGGTCTGTATGTTTTGGATCAAGGGAGAGTCATTCTTGATTATAGGGAGGTTTGGCCTTAGTGTCACCAAATAAACTGGGACACTAGAGTTTGATCCAAACATAAATTTTCTCTGAGTATACATTCCAGAATCTATGTGATAAGACTGATTGCTGATTTTTCAAGTCAAAAAGCCTGGAATTTCACTTTTGCAAAGACTTGGCTGGATTTGCTTTTGATTTTGGAGTTTGTTCACCTTCCTCAAACGGGTCAACACCAATGTATACTCATTTTGGATTGCACTAACTGCACCTGACTGATCCTGGTACAAGTTCAGTTTGGAATGACCTCATTAGCCACACTGTCTACCTAGTGAACAATCAACGTCCTCTGTCTACCATTTAAGTAGAATCATTTTCCCTAATAAAGACAAGTTTATCTACATTTGTGTTTGCTTTTATAATCTTCAAGCTTTTCCCTTCCTTTCCATTAAAAGAGACTTTCTTTGTTTACTTCAGTAAATTAAGGTATGTGCCCTTAATTTTGCCCTGAAGACTAACCCAAGGCTAGCTTCAAACCACAAACCTTTTACAATAAAGGATTCACACTGTGTCCTCTTGGATGTTGTCCCCAAGAGCCAAACACAACAAAATGGTGCTCACTACAGGGGCTGACAGCCCCTTGGTTACTCTGTTCCCCCACAAATTCTCTGGTTCTTCTCTTATTATTACAGAAGTACCCAAAACTCCTAAAGTTTCAAGTCCCCCTCTAAAGGAGGATATTATTGACTTCCCAACAACACCTATAGTAATGGTGTTGTTGCCCGGGCCCTTGTGGCCCCCCTTTCAGCTTTCTCTCTTGACTATAAGCAAGCTTGCGCTGCTGCGTGCTCCCTCCTACATATCAATACAGTGGCTATGCATTAAATTACTGGTCTCTGCCCTGGTTACACTTTGAAAGACCTGTACTCCTTCCTGTTAGATTTTGTCCTCCCCAGTGTTGATAGAATCTATGGAAACCTTTGGCGTGCTGGTAAACCAGTTCATCCAGCACGCCTTGGTCCATCATCAATTGGTGTTAGGATTCCAGAATCAACTCCTGTTTGCTGTGGCATCTGCAGTAACCAAAAATCATGCTCAGAACATGGCCTACCAAGAATGGACACAAAGTCTCTTTGCTTGCATTTTGGATAACCAACATGATTCATTGGCCTCCCAAGAATACCTGACTTCATTGCTGAACACGCTTTGATCCTCTCTCCCTGGGTATATTAGAGAGCAGTTGTGTGAGTTAGATGATCATCATGCTGTTTGGCAAGGACATATTGAATCCATCCTTCTAAGATACCGGCAAGACTTTGAGACACTAGTAGACAAACTAAACCAGTTTTAGAGCATACCAATGCTCAGCTAGAATTGGTGTGGTCTGGTGTGGACAGTTGGGGCCATAGATTACAACAATAATACAATGTGGACAAGGCTATTTTGAACAATAAATTTTGCCAAGTTCAAACTTACATTGATTAAAAGGTGGCCAATGTGGCTGTGGTACCTCCTACACCACCCCCTGAAGGCCTTAATCAATCTTGTGGCGTTCTGAGGCGCGGCACAGACACACAACAGGGAATCCTAACCTTAGGATTGGATTCATACTAAGTCTTGGTTATATGGCAGTAAAGGCTATGCAATTACCTTGTGGCCCTGAATAAAGAATCTCTACTAGTTGTGGCTAGAGAGAGGCACCAAAGTACTTGAAGACACAAAGACAAAAGTGTGAATAAAACTGAATCTTTATTGATAATAGGGAATTGGAATATATACTGTGTAGCTTTACCACAAAAAAGCACATGGATGGTAGGAGCACTTGCTATCAGTATTAGTGGGGCAATTGAGCTGCAGGGAATCAGAAAACCAAACAATTGAATTCCCCAGTTTGGAAACAGACTCATTTTGAGGGGCAAATGCAAAGGAAAGGGATTTATCCTCAAAATAACCCAACAAAGGCAAAATCAAAGTATGGCAAATAGCGGCATTCACAACATTGCCTCCCTCTAGATTGGCCTTAGGGGGTAGTACTTACAGAGGAACTTGCCATGCACATTGCTGTAAATTGTGCTATTAATGCTATTTTGATATAGCCTTCAAATAGTGATATGTGCAACAATTTGGTCAGATTTGCCTTCAACTTTGGACATTTCTTGCCTTCTGTAAATGAGTCTACTCCAATATCCACCCATTCCAGAACACCATACCTGCCCTTGTCCAATCCTGGTATGACCTCACCCCAACGTGACCCCTTCTGCCACTCTGTCTACCTAATGAGTGATCACCAACCCTTGAATACTATTTAAATAGAATTACTTCTCCTAATAAAGACAAGTTTATTCACATTTGTGTTGGCTTTAATATTCTTCAAGCCTTTTCCTTTCATTTTTTCCAAAAGGAATCCCTCTTCTTGTATTCCAGGAAATTAAGCTACATGCCCTTAATTTTGCCCTGAAGGCTAACCCAAGGCTAGCTTCAAACCTCAAATCTTTTTTTATAAAGATTTCCCGCTGTGTCTTCCTGGATGTTGTCCCCAGGAGCCAAACACAACACACACAAGAAAAAGTACAACCACTGGAGAGGAGTTTCACAGTGTATTATGAACCGTGTTTGAAGGTTACTTCTAAAGGTCCAACCCAAAACATATCTAGCTTTTGAGTGTGTCCTCCTACTTGATGCTGATAATAGAGAATATGATCTCCAATGCTAAGCTCAGGCAAGGGGGAACATCCCACATTGTCTGGGGAAAGCTCGAGCATCTTAGTCTTGTATGCAGAGGTATATGAAGTGGCCTGTATGTCAATTATGCAGTTGATCAGATTTTCAATGTGGGCATCAGGATCCATGACTTTTTCAGAAGAGAGTAGGCCCCCCCCCAAAAGCAACAGAGTGGTAGCCTCCTGTCCATACAGCATAGCAAAGGGTGAATATCCTGCAACACAATGTTTGATGAGGCAATAGGCAAAGAGAGCAGCATGTAAGTATAGATCCCAGTTTGCAGCATCAGAGTAAGAGAGTTTTCTTGTGATGGAAGCCAAGGTTGAATTAGTACGCTCTACAGCCCCATTAGTGGAAGGGTTATAGGGAGCAGAGAAGAATAGATGAGATCCTAAAGCCTTGACAACAGAAGTTACCTGTTTTGTCAGGGATTCAATATTGGGCAGTTGGCCTGTTGTTTTATGGGGTAACTCAGGCTGGTAATTTTGCAGGAAAAGCCCATCACAAGAGAGGAGCTAACTCAAAAAGGTAGGAGAAGGACTTCCCCACCAGGACCATGGGCCAGCAGCCGGGACTATAGTGTCAATCACCCCTGTGAGGGTGATGTACACAATCCCAAACAGCTTGCCAGTATGGTTGGTTGGAAGGTTGGGTGAGGAAGCAGGCATAGGTTTTGGGGTCACAGGTGGTTCCATGGGTAGGTTGTAAGCAGGAAGATATTTGAATTTTCCTCTGAACAACTTGGGTGTTGAAAAAATCCACAGGCCTTGTTGGTTTTATCTAACTGCAGATTGTATGTGGGCCAAAGGGTCAAGTTCAAGTATCTTTTTTGGGATGTAGTCCTTATATTCAGGCTTCAATGGGTATTCTGTGAAGTAGATGGGGCCAAAGGGAACACCTGGAGAACAGAAATTTGCAGGCAGAGGAACAGGAGGACCAGGAGATCTTGTACTGATTTGATAGATGGCAAAGAAAAAATAAGGTAGTAGCTGTGTAAGTCAAAATAACATAGCCATTATTCAAAAATGGCAATAAGGTTTGAGCTCAGAATTTATAGGCATATATAACATTCTGCCTCCAAACTTAGTATTTTCCATAAGGGCTTCATCAAAATATTGGGGGAAATGTGGGTGGGTGGCCAGGAGGCCCGGGTGCAGGGGCAGAAAAATGGCACCTTGGCTGGGTGTTCTCTCATTGGTTGGAATGTCCAAACTGGTCACTTGATTTTCTTGATTTTTGTCTATGGTCACAGGGTTGGGCCTAAAGCCTGTGTTTTCCTTTGGTAACTAAATTTGATTGGTTACCCAAGAGAACTTCAAGTTCATGAAGTTCACTGAGGAGCTTTCTCTGCCTTCATTAGGCAATTTGAGAAGCTTCTCCTTGGGCACCACCAAGGTCAAGCCTCACTGGTATTCTGACTTCAGGACTTAGCAGGATCTTCAGATTGCAGAGGCTCAGTCCCAAGAAAACGTGGATGGGCAGTCCCTTGGTCCATAGGGTCAGTGGCCTGCAAGAATTCAGGGTCAGGGTTCAAATCCCACTCTTAAGCCCAGGTTTCCAGGGGGAAAGAATTGTCAATCCTGCAAAGTTTAGCACTCAATTTAGTTCTGTTGTCTGGCAGCAGCACTTGAGGGCAGCCATGGTGATAGAATACATCCTGTATAAGGAAGGCTACAGTTTTCTTAGCAGTGATATCCTTAGTAGGGCGAGCTTCTACCCACTTGCTGAAGTGATCAACAGTAATTAGGATAAAGCAGCAACCAGAGTGGGAGAAGGGGAGAGGCCCTACAGCGTCAATGCTGACAGTGTGAAAGGTGTGTTGAGGGGGGACTAGCTTGAACTTGTGAGAGGCAGCTCAAGGTTGTTGGAGTTGGCAGTCATGACATCTAGAAATGACATCTGGAATCAACAGGCAGAGGTTCTCCCAGAAGTAGTTCTTCTGGAGCCAGTCATGGGTCTTGATAATGCCTCTGTGTCCAGTCTCCTTATGAGCTTGAAGCACCAGCAAAAGGCAGGTACTGCTCATGCATCTTTTAGAAGAGCTGGTTGTCAAAAATGAGAGTGTCCTTGGATAGCTTAGCCAGGGAAGTTTGAACCTCTTCTATCTTTTCTCCCAAGAAGAAGGATATCCAATTAGTTCATACAGTTGATCAGCTTCAGCATGGTGTAGTGCAATGATGGGCATTCTGGCAATCCATCAGTGTTCTGGTGTTGAGCCCAGGACAATGTAGCGCTGTAAAGTTGTAGCCCTACAGGCAAAGGGCCCATCTAGCTAGTTGTCCTTCTGGTTTCTTGAGCTGCTGCAGCCACTTGAGTGAGGCGTGGTCAGTGACCACAGTGAAATGGGTGCTATAAACATAATGATAGAATTTTTTGACCGCATGCAGTACATCAAGGTATTCCTTCTCTGTGACACTATAGTTTTTCTCATGTTTGTTGAGGATACAAGAAGTATACCTACAGTGTGATCCACTCCCTCATCATCTAGTTGAGCCAGGATGGCTCCAATAGCTAGGTTGCTAGCATCTGTGTAGAGGATGAATTCCTTATTGTTGTCAGGATACACCAAGTAGGAAGCCTCTTTGAGTTTTTGCTTAAGGGTTTCAAAGGCCTGTTGCTGACTAGAAGTCCA
Organism: Entomophthora muscae; assembly: GCA_014839935.2. Taxonomy (NCBI): domain Eukaryota; kingdom Fungi; phylum Entomophthoromycota; class Entomophthoromycetes; order Entomophthorales; family Entomophthoraceae; genus Entomophthora; species Entomophthora muscae. Next base: position 147,892 of record QTSX02000100.1, read on the forward strand.
TTTGAAAGGGACATTACGTAACAGTTGAACAAGAGGCTTAATAGTGTCAGAAAATTCAAGGATAAACTGTCTGTAGTAACCCATCATACCCAGAAACACTTTTACCTCTTGCAGGTTGTTGGGTGGAATCATTTTGTCATAGGCCTCAACTTTCTTGGTCATTGGACAAATCCCAGTCTGGGTTACTTCATGGCCCAATAATTCAAGACATTCCTTGAAGAAGGCACACTTTGATGGTTTCACTTTGAGGCCAGCTTTTTTTAATTTTTATGAACAATTCTTTGAGGTGGACCAGGTGATCAGTAAAGGTAGCACTGAAGACTTTTATATCATCCAAATATACTAAGACAGAGAAAGTTTCAGATCACAAAGGATGGAGTCCATGGTCTGTTGAAAGGTAGCCGGGGTGTTGCATAGTCCCTGTGGCATACATGTAGGCTCAAAAAATCCTTCCAAAGTGATAAGCGCAGATTTTTGCCTATCCTCAGGAGAGAGGTCAACTTGCCATTAACCAGATGCCAATTCCATAGCAGAGAAGAATTTAGAACCACCAAGACAACAGAGAGCATCATCAATACGCAGCAAAGGGTAGGAGTCCTTCTTGGTTAAGGAATTTAACCATCAATAATCCATCACAATGTGGTGACCTCCATACTTCTTCTTCTTCAGTATGAACAGAGGAAAGACCCATATACTTTAGGAAGGGGCAAGTAACCCAGCGTCTAATAGTTTTTTGAGCTCCTTAGCCACCTGAGCTTCTTCTACTCAACTACAATGGTAAGGTTTGGCTCAAAAAGGGGGAGCATCACCAGTATCAATTTGATGAATAACTCCTTTGACTAGACCATAATCAGTGCTATCCTTAGCAAAGATGACTGAAAACTGATCTATCAGGTCAAGAACCTCTTTTTTTGGACTGGGGAAAGTTGCAGGAAGTCCCGAGCAGTAAACAGAGATATGAACTGGGGCTTGTCTTCAAGTTGTTGGCTATGGCAAGTTGTTGAATGCTCCTGATGCTCTATTGCTACATCTCTTTGGTACTTTTCAGGACTTCAACTTACCTGGACTCTAGACACATGTATGGGAGAGCAGTTAAGTTGGCTATCAGAAATTGGACAGAATCTTTGTGAGAGACATCTAAGATCCCTGGGCAGAGGTAAGGTTCATTGCAGCCTAGCAAGGAAGGAGAGTACAACTCTAAGAACGTGCATTCAGGCAACTTGTATAATATCTGAGAGTATAGGATGGCTTGGGAGCCAGGGGAATGATCACAGCAGAAGTAGCCAGGAGCAGAATCCCTTCAGACGCAGGGAAGATCATAGGAGGGCACTTCATGTTAGATGAGTGGGTACGGTATTTAGTGTGAAGACATCAGTAGGGTACTCTAAGGCACACATCTTGAGGTGTTTTCCCGGGGCTTTGAAAGGCTTTTCAAAGATTAAAGAGACTTCATACCCTAAGATAGAGAGATAGCTGTCTTTTAGGCTGATGATCACATTGTAATCCCCAAAGAATTGGGTACCAACTAGAAGATTTTACCTCTCATTCTCTAAAATCCCAGCAGGCGCAGCTAGGAGTAGCTTGCCAAACTGCATGGAGAGAGAAGAATAAGCCCCTATAGCGCGATTCATGGATAACCCAGCTATGCCATACAATTGGTGATAATTAAAGTTGGGGGCAAGTTTGAGATTCTTGGCAAGCTTTAAGGTGACAACATCAACAGGAGACCCCATGTCTAAGACGGCCTTGATTTTCACCTTTTGAATGGATATTTCAACACAAGTGGTGGTGCAACCAAAGGGAAGGAGGACAGCCAGAATGTCTTGATCTTCTGTTAGTTCTTTGTTCCACTTTTTGATCATACACCACAAGCCTGGAAACTTCTTATAGACAGTTTTGAGATGGAGCAAGACAGAGACGTTCTTGAACACAGTGTCAGCAACCTCAGCAGCTTCCTTGGAAGACTCAACAAGCACAGAGGATCTCTTGGCTTGAGTGGGGTATGGGCAAGAGACAACCTCCTTGGCTTCAGGAAGCGTCTTGGCGGTTGTTGTAGTTTTCCCAGAACATAGTTTATAAGAGACTGCAATAGTTTCAGGGACAGTAAGGACTGAATACCCATAGGCGTTGGGATCTTCCATATCAGAATTTTCCATGTCAGAGTAATCAGATATGTTGTGGAATAGCAGCAGAATGGGAGGAGCCCCAGTGTCAGCAGGCTCAGAGTCAGCAATGGAGGGGGGATTGAAAGAGACTGGGAAGAATCGTCAACCAAGAGTGTCTTTGCCTCTAGGTTGACTGTTCTTTTCCCGCCTGCACCTTGGGATCAACTCTTTTAACCCAAGGATTGGTGTAGACTCAAGAGTGGTGACCTATCTGGCCACAGTTGTGGCAGTCTTGGCGTCTAGGAAGATTTTGTGAATTCATGGTGAGGATGCAAGGGCTGTGGGAAGACAAACCAGAGTTAGAGGCGTCACAATTCTCCCACACAACTGCTACTGGATGGGTAAGGTGCATATCCTGCAACAGTATCTTTATGCTCTTAATAGAGGAAAGCATGGATTTATGACGCTTAAAGTGGAGACACATAAGCTGATTAACCTTGAGGGCTTGAGCACAAGCCATGTATGCTTCATGAGCTGTCAATTTTCTGCTTGTTATCAGTTGCTGTCCTTTCATGTAGAATCTATCTGCAAATTTAGCTAGAGTCTCCTTAGGTTTGAAAGCAATGTGCATGAAGGCGTCCTTTTTTTACTTCCAAGCTAAGATCACCACCAAATTTGTTGATCAGAAGCTGCTTCATATCTTCCCAGGTCTTGATAGTGGGAAGCTCTGGCACTACTACCTCTTGACAGGTTAGGTGCAGACAGGTTAGAATGTGTTCCTTCTTAACCTCATCAGAGGCTCTTCTCACGGCAGCTTCATAGATAGTTAGGAAAGCTACAATAGTAGATGTTTTTGGGGTCAAAGACTTGCTTAAAGATAGGCTTGAAATGTGCTTCTGGAGTTGGACCAACATTGTTGCTATCAAGTACATTTATGCACAGGGAGAAATCTGCTTTAGATTTGGAGGGGGGCTGCCTGACCCACAGCTGACAAACACTCTCATCAAGAGTAGTCAGGGTCTCAGCAGTGCGGGCAACTGTATTATTAGCTAAGGCGGTCTTTTGCTCAGTAACATCTAGGCGTTGGCCCTGAGTTGCTACTACCATGGAAAGCTCAGCTAGTTGGCAAAAGCGCCCATGTTGACACTAAAAATGTCAACAGTGGCCATGTTGACACTTTTAATGTTAACACTATAGTAAAGTGACAACCCGGTTTTACATAATGTTTTCTCCTGGATGTTGACACTTTTTTAAGTAGCGGCACAGTTTACCCTGAACATTTTTAACATAAAAAATATTTTAAAAATATATTATTATATAAAATGACCCAGAGAGTTCAAAATGTAATAAAGAATTATCAAAAGTAATAAGAATAAGGAGATATAAGCAAGTATTTTTCAATTTACTATGTAAATTATACTCTTTATTATAAAATTATTTTTTATTCCCATAAAAAAGTAAAATTCCAATAACCCAAAATTAAAGATATTTTATATATAATAATAACTACAAAATATAAGAAAACTCTATATTTAATTTATTATACTTTATATAAGCATACCTGAAAAAATCTCATGTCTTAAAGATAAATTAACAAAATATAAGGTATTTCTTACTAAACCACATTAAAACTGTATCTTAAACTTACCATTTATACCTGAAAAGATTATTACTATATAATTAGATTAAAAAATTAAAATTTTAAAAGTAAAAAATATATAGTCAAAGCAAAGCAAGGTTTATTGGGCTAATTAAAGCCACCAGCAAGAGCAGTGGCAACGTCCTCAAGGAACTTCTTGATCTCCACCACCTTGTACTTCTTCTTCACCACCTTCTGAATGTTCTCCTGGTAGTCTTGCTCCTTGGACTTTTGCTTCTTGGGGGCCACCTAGTTGGCCAGGTTGCAAAACTTGGGTCTATTTCTAGTCTACTCCTCCTGCAGCTTGGCAAAGAACTTGTTGTATTTGGGGTTGGACCCAAACTTCACCTTCAGGTGCTTGTGCCACACTTACAGACTGGAGGTGGTCTTCATCCCCCCTTGAGGCAGGGTCCCTGGCAATCCCAAGGGGCAGTGGCCCTGCTCTTTCTTCTCTGGGCAGTCACCTTCTTGCCCACCCATTGCCGCTTGAAGTAATCCAGGTAACCTTTGAAGATGGAAGAGTGCTTCTTCACATAAACGTCCTCCAGGAGGGCCTCAAAGCCAATCCCAGTATTCTCCAGGCGCACAAAAGCCAAGGCAGCAAACTGGGTGATGGCAAAGCAGCACTTCCCCTTACCATCATTAAGATACTTACCAAAAAGCTCCTTATTGCTCTTGAGATTCTTGATGAGGGCCTGCCTAAAATGGAAGAAGCAGCCCTGTACTTCTCCATTGAAGGTGGCCTTGAAGGCTCTGAACTGAGCTTGCTCAAAGTCTATAATGATAACCTTTGGCCCAAGTGAGTGCGCATGAGCTAGCTTCTCTGTGGCTAGGGTTGACTCATCCTTCTCAGCAGAGGAGGGATTTGCCCTTGTGGTGTGAGTGGGATGGAGGAGCTGGTTGATGGGAAGGGAGCTGTAAGGTCTTGCCCATAATGGCGCAAGGTTATAAACTAGGGCATGCAAGGCATTAGGATTCAAATTTAACAGATATAGAAACGTAGGAACTGTCTGTAAGATAATCTTACAGAACCCTGATAAAAACCTATATTGTGTTACAAAAGGAGTGATTGAGTGTAAAAACCCTAAGCAAATAAGATAAAACAAAGTATTTAATAGTGAACAATTTGTAACTAAGGGAATGTCAATATTAGGATATTCTCCATCCGCGAATTGGTACATATAACTATTGAACGCTTCTTTAAGGGAAAACAATGGATACAACAAGCCTAAGGCTTGTTGTCTTACAAGTTCCATCTATTTAACAGAAAGAAAAAACTAAACTTTGAAATGAAACTAATAAAAATGTATAAATTCTTAAAAATTAAGATCTCAAGTTAAATTTGAAAAAAATTGAAAGGAAAGAAATCACTTAGAATTTTGGCTTAAAGCCTACTCTTCAAAAGCTCCTTTATTTATAGTATAAAAAGCCTTTTTGGTTGGATGTGATAGTCAATGAGCATCAGCCAATAACAGGAGCAAGCTGGAGAAAGTTGGGAAAACTGAACCAGAAAAGGGGAAACAGAAGCCAGAACTATATGCTGATCAGTACGTTGAAGCTGGGGAGAGAACAGCAAGGGCGTAAGTGGGAGTTCAAAAGGTAAAGATAGATGAAAATTATTCTAACTCAAAGTAGAAATATATGTGGATAATGAATTAGCGGTCAGAGAGACAACAAAAACAACAATTCAAACGCAAATCACAAAAAAAACAAAGGTAAGAGTACTTTAAAATACTAAATTATTAACAATTTAACCTAAATTTTGGATATTAATAAATAACCCAAAAGATAGGTAAAAAGTGAAAAATAACTTAATTATCTAAAGAAGCCTGCCCTTTGGGGCAGGGCATGACATTAACCCCTCCAGATCCAAGCTCAGGATGTGCTTGGATATAAGAGTTGATGGCCTTGGGACAGTTCTCAAGATTTGACAATGGCTCCCAAGAACTCTCCTCAATGGAATATCCCTTCTAAAGAACCAATTATTGGAGTTTACCATAGTGGTAATAATGGTTGATAATACAATCAACCTCATATTCAGGGGTCCCTTGGACCATGTGAGGGGGAGGTGCTTTGTTGTTCTGATGAGAAGGAGGAGGAGAAGTCTGGAGTTTGAGGAGAGACACATGGAAGACATCATGAATGCAATACCCTAAAGGAAGCTGGATACAATATGCAACCTTTCCAACCCTTTCTGTTACAGGAAAAGGCCCTATGAACCGTGGACCAAGTTTCCAGGAAGGCCATCTGATAGGAAGATTCTTTGTATTTAGATATACAAGATTGTTGACCTGAATGCCCTTTCCCTCCTGACAATGACAGTTGGCCTAGACCCTGTAAACCTCAATAGCCTTAGAGAGATTCTCCTTTAAGGAATTCTGGATGAGTTGTAGCTGGACAAGAAACTCTTTGGCTAACAGGGAACAAACTGAGGAGGTGACAGAAGGAACAAAGGCAGGAGTGTAGCCTAAATTTGCCATGAACAGAGTCATCTTGGTAGAAGAATGGGGAGTAGCATTGTAGGAATACTGAGCCAAAGGTAAATGAGAAGCCCAATTGTCTTGTTGTTTGTTAGAAAAACAGCAAAGGAAACATTCTAGTGTCTGATTGGTACGTTCAGTTTGCCCATCAGACTGGGGATGATAGGAGGTGCTAAGGGAAAGGTGAACACCTAGCTGAGTCATAAACTCCTTCCAAAACATGGAAAAGAATTGTGGTCCATGGTCAGAGACAATGTCTCTTGGAGTACTGTGGTGGATGAAGACGTTCTTGACAAAGAGGGAAGCAGTCTGCTTTGCGGTGATGTTAGAATTGCAGGGAGCAAAAATAGCCTGCTTTGAGAATCTATCTACAATGACCAGTATGGCATCAAAACCTTTGGACTTAGGAAGCTGGACAATATAATCCAAAGAGACAGACTGCCAAGGACCTTCAGGGACTAGAAGGGGACATAGAAGACCCACAGGTTTCTGGGTGGAGTGTTTGTTTCTCTGGCAAACTAGGCAACTGCTGACGTATGATTTGACAAAGGTGGACATCTTTGGTCACCAGAAGTGATTTCAGAGTTTAGAAAGCGTTTTCTTGTATCCAGAGTGGCCTGCAGCAAGGGAGACATGGAACATGATGGTTAGAAGCTGTTGAAGGTCCGGAGAAGGAACTACCAAAAGGTTGTTGAAGTATAACACACCATCCAGCAGGGAAAAGGAAGGATTTGCGACTGTCTTATTGTTTGTAAGAGCATCAATGATCTGAGACAAGGCTTTATCAGAAAGCTGAGATTTGTGGATTTGCTTCAGTATATTGGGGGTTGTAGTACTGATAACATTAAGTTTCAGAAAGCTCTTGGGTGGAAGAATCATCTTGGTGTTAAGGAGTTTGTAGTCTTTGTCAACATAGGATAATGAAGGATGACAACTAAGCGCGTCGGGTAGGATATTAAGTACACCTTTCTTGTACACAAGCTTGAAGCAGAAATTTGACAGCTCCAGTACCCATCTAGCGTATCTTTGGGAGATGCAGCGTGACTCGGTGAAGTAAAGCAAGTTCTTATGGTCCGTGTAAATGAGGAAAGGCTCATCAAGTCCCTCAAGATAGCGACGCCAATGCTTGAGTGTTTTGATGATGGCAAGAAGTTCCTTGTTGTGTATGGGGTAGTTTTGTTCATCTGGAAGATGTTTTTGAGAGAAGTATGCAACAGGGTGTTGCATCCCATCCCCCCAAGCTGAAGGAGAACACCGCCAATGGCATAGTCACTGGCATCAGTCTCAACCAAGAAGGGTTTAGAAGGATCAGGCATCAGAAGGACAGGTGTGGAGACAAAGACAGCCTTTGTAGCATCAAACACAAGCTGGGCCTCAGGTGTCCAGGAAAAAGGAACGGAAGGAGAAGTGAGGGTAGTGAGTGGCAAAACTAGAGAAAAAAATTTTTCCACAGACTTACAGCAATAGTTTGCCAATCCAAGGAAGCCACAAAGTTGTAAGCAAGTCTTGGGCACAGGCCAGCTTTGAATAGCATCCACCTTGCTAGGAGAGACAGCAAAACTGTTTTGAGTGACAACGTAGCCGAGGAAATCAACCTTGGTGTAAAAGAATGAGCACTTAGAAGATTTTGCAAACAGGTTGTAGTCTCAAAGTCTCTGGAGTACTTGGCAGACGTGAGTGACATGGTTGTCAATGGAAGAGGAGTATATGAGGATATCACCAAGATAGACAACAACAAACTCGTTAAGGAAGGGCAGAAGTGCCTCATTCATTAAGGCCTGGAAAGTTGACAGAGCGTTACATAATCCAAAAGGCATTACACTGTACTCATATAACCCAAACAGGGTACAGAAAGCAGTCTTCTATTTGTGGCTAGGAGAGATTCTGATCTGATTGAAGGCACTTCAGAGATCAATCTTGGTGTATATGGAACTACCAGCAAGGCAATATGTCAGAGCCTCAGCAGAAGGAATGGGGTATCTATCCTTAATTGTGATCTCATTGAGAGCTCTATAGTCTACACAAGGTTGCTTGGAACCATTGGATTTACTGACAAAGAAGATGGGAGAAGAACATGGGGAAGTTGATTGAGAGATGAAACCCTTGGAGAGTTCATTGTTGATGTAGTTTTTTAGTAGAGTGTTATCGGAGTCAGAGAGAGGAATAAGCCTTCCCCAGGGAGGAGTGGTGCCTGGCTTAAGGTTAATCTGAATATTGTAGGGCCTATGAGGAGATAGAAGGTTACATTCCTCCTCACTAAAACAATCCTTGAAGTCAGAGTAACAATAAGATAATCCATCTTTGTCCTTGGAGGAAAGAGTATCTGGGATGGTACTAGAGATAGCAGTCAGGTTTGGTTTGGAGGAAGTTGAGCCAAGAGTACCAGGTACAAGGGATAACAATTTGACAACGTCATTGCATGTAAATGATATCATGTTGTTTGGGTGATTGAAGTTAAGCAAGGACTCTCTCAACCACAGGAATCCAAGGATGAATGGGAAGAATAAGTTGGGGGAGGAGTTACACGTGACGCAGAATGGAGAGCCCTCCAAGTCAATGGTGATAGGTTGGAGGATAGGTGTGGCGCCAATGAGAGTACTGTTTCCCACCTTAACTTCAAGAGATCCAAAAGCAAAGAGTCCAAGTAGTTTAGCAAGCTTCTCCTCAATGAAGTTGGCATCAGCGCCAGTGTCAAGAAGAGCAAGCACCTTGATCTTTCCCAAGGGTCCATGAATGGTCACTAGAGCAGTAGGTGACTTGGAAGTGTTGCTGAGGGACAGCAAAGCAAGGGAGGAGGTCTTGTTGGCAAAGGGGGGACGTTTGGAGAGAGGACAGGCTGGTATTAAGATGATACTTTGATCCACAGTAAGAGCAGAGGTTGCTGTTCCCTCTTCTAAGGACTTCCTCAGCAGTAAGGCAAAAAAAAACCCCCAGACTTTGGCTCAGTGCCAGGTGGAGGGGTTAGAGAGAGTGAGGCCTTGTCTGGGATAAATGACCGGGCTGTGGAAGATAGTTAGAAGGAGAGTGTGTTTTTGAAGAAAGATATTTCCAATTCCACTTAACCACTTCTCTGATAAGAGGCTCTAGTTCTTCAGGGAGGTTGTGGTGGACCAAAAATTCCTGGAGCAATCTGTTGAGGCCTATCTTGTAGAAGCTGCAAGCCTCAGCGTCAGAGGCTTGTAGTCTTGACTGAAGGGATTGAAACTTCTGGTTGTATTTGCCAAGTGGAAGAGAACCTTATGTGAGACCTGCAAACCAAGACGCAGAGGGGGTGGATGACTCCTTGTCTTCTCCAGAGAAAGATAGGAGTGAACTGACAAAGAGGTCATAAATATGAAGGATGTCTGGGTTGAGTATCAAGTGAGAGCTAAACCAATCTCTGTAGTGACCAGTGAGCTTCTTGGCAAGGTAGAGGACCTTCTGGGAGTCAGTGGAGAACTCAGACCCATAAGTAGTCAAGTGGGCCTGTGCTTAAGCTAGAGTGTTAAAAATACTAGGGGGTGGTGAACTATGGGCTAAGGTATTGAGAACTACTGTTTGGTTGGTGTAAGTAGTGGGGGTATGATCCTCCTTATTACAAAAAACCTTATCATATAACCAACCAAGTAAGAAAACTACTAAAGATAACAAAGTTACAATAATAATAGAGAGAATCAAGGCTAAAAAAATAATAGAAGAGATGGAAAAAGTGTTGCCTGGTTCAATCCCATGAGAAGCCAAATTAATGTAAGGTCTTTCCCATAATGGCGCAAGGTTATAAACTAGGGCGTGCAAGGCATTAGGATTCAAATTTAACAGATATAGAAACGTAGGAACTGTCTGTAAGATAATCTTACAGAACCCTGCTAAAAACCTATATTGTGTTACAAAAGGAGTGATTGAGTGTAAAAACCCTAAGCAAATAAGATAAAACAAAGTATTTAATAGTGAACAATTTGTAACTAAGGGAATGTCAATATTAGGATATTCTCCATCCGCAAATTGGTACATATAACTATTGAACACTGCTTTAAGGGAAAACAATAGATACAACAAGCCTAAGGCTTGTTGTCTTACAAGTTCCATCTGTTTAAAAAAAAAGGAAAAACTAAATTTTGAAATGAAACTAATAAAAATGTATAAATTCTTAAAAATTAAGATCTCAAGTTAAATTTGAAAAAAATTGAAGGGAAAGAAATCACTTAGAATTTTGGCTTAAAGCCTATTCTTCAAAAGCTCCTTTATTTATAGTATAAAAAGCCTTTTTGGTTGAATGTGATAGTCAATGAGCATCAGCCAAGAACAGGAGCAATCTGGAGAAAGTTGGGAAAACCAGAACCAGAAAAGGGGAAACAGAAGCCAGTACTATACGCTGATCAGTACGTTGAAGCTGGGGAGAGATTGGCAAGGACGTAAGCGGGAGTTTGAAAGGTAAAGATAGATGAAAATTATTTTAACTTAAAGTAGATATATATGTGGATAATTAATTGGCAGTCAGAGAGACAACAAAAACAACAATTTGAACGTGAATCACAAAAAAAACAAAGGTAAGAGTACTTTAAAATACTAAATTATTAACAATTTAACCTAAGTTTTGGATATTAATAAATAACCCAAAATATAAGTAAAAAGTGAAAAATAACTTAATTATCTAAAGAAGCCTGCCCTTTGGAGCAGGGCATGACAGGAGCAGAAAGCATCCCAGATGATCTTGAAGGCTCTGGTGTAGACTTCAGTCTTGGCACCAGGAAGGAGAAAGAAGACAAGGGGGATAACCTGGTCATTGAACTGCCCATGCAGGACCCAAAGCTGCTTGAAGATGGTTGGGCAGGCTGCAAAGGTGCTGTCACACAGCCAGATGGTAGCAGTGTTCAGCTGCTCCAGGTTTTGGGTTGTGGCGTAGGCTATAATTCTATCCTCCACTTCCTGCCCATTGTCATGCAGCAGGAACATCTCTCTGTCCTCAGTTTTCTTGAGGGCACCAGAAAGGACCAGGTCTTCAATTGTTGTGGCACTCTTGGCCAGGGGGCTTGAGGCTTGGCGCCTATCACTCATAAACTTGACCAACTGGGTGTGAGTAGGGACCCCCTTGAGGTTGGTAGGGGATAGGTGCTTACATGCAAGCACAGTCAGCTGAGTTGGGGAAAGGTCCTTTTATGTGGGCATGACCTGCACCAGATACCATTTGAGAAGGCGGACAATGGTTATGTTTGACATGATGCAGGTATGCTCACCCTTGATGGTCTGTACCAGGTCCCAGCGCTCAGTATTGAGCTGCAATGGGCAGGAGCAGTCCTCGCAGGTATAGTGCCGGCTCTTGAAGCCCTGGTTGGTATTATTGCAGCTAAATATATACCTGTTAGACACCATGGCAGGCCCACCTTTAACACTCATGATGGGAAAAAACTTGGGTAGGGTGGAAGGAAACTTAAACTTCCTGTCAACATTGCATATGTTGTGGGCCAACAGAGGGTCCCAGGGGCCAGCAGGAGCATGGCAGAAGCCAGGGAAGTAATCAGGGTGGGGCTTTGTATCATCCCCAGATGAGCTTGAAGGGGGGAGTTTAGTGGTGGGGGAAGTAGAAGGGGGCTTATTGTGGTGCTCCTCATGTGCAGGAGACTTATCCTTGGGTAGGGACTTTTGGGCTGAGCGCTTCTTCTTGGTTGGCTCCTTGTCAGAAGCCAAGTTGTAAAAACTGTGGTCCATAAGGGAGACATCAGATTCCTCTCCCCCAGTGGAGTGAGCAGGGCTCTTCTCAGGAGAGGGCTCAGGGGAGAGCTTTGTTGAGGGCTTTGGGGCTGGTTTTAGAGTTACCTTCTTTGATGAGACAGGCTTCTCGTTTGTGGGTTTGGTTGGCTTTGAAGGACGCTTGGTTCCTTTGGCCTGCTTGGAAGTGTTTTTGTCCTAAAATAATAAGTAAAAAGGTTTAAAATAAAGCAATGTATGTAAAAAAACAAACAAAACAACTTAAAAAGCATAATATATAAAAAGTAAATCTTAGATGGCTTTTCTTGGCATTTAAAAGTTAAAAATACTTGTATAGGTTTTAATTTATTATAGTTTTAAATAAAAAATTAAAAGTTAAGAGAAATATGCAAAAGTATTAGATTTAGATATAGATTTTATTTTAAAAATTAGAAAATATGGAAGAGAAAAGTTAAAAATACAACATATTGTCAAGGGTCTGGATGTACAAGCATTCTGGCTACTGCCAACCTACTTAATATCCAGTCATTGCCCGATTTGATGCCCTTCCAATATACTGTTTGACATACCAAGAATGGTAATCAAGCAATATTACATGACAATCCAAGTATCCAGTGGCCCAAACCCATCCCACACATGATCAACCCCTAGATTTGATCCAACTAAATCTCTGCCACAGCCCAATCTATTTAAAAATAAAATATTATCCAATAAAGGATACTTCTCTTCTTTCTTAATTCCATATTTGAAGCTTCCCCAAAAGGCGCTCCTTATCACTGATAGCAGCTACTGTTTTTTGACCACACCCATGAAAGAGAAAATGACTGACCAAAACCTGCCCACTTTTGCTCACGTACTCAACCAGGCCACATCCCAGGAGACCTGGAAAATGTACTTCCGCGCCCACAACATCAATGAAGATATACCTAGTGGATGCACCATATTCAAAGGTCTGGTCATGCCCAAAGTATGCGCCAAGATAATTCAATACAGTTGCTCTCTTCAACTATAACAAACACACAACCACCTACCACAGGTGAATTTACCAACACCAAATACATTGGTATCAACAAGTTCATTTGGAAAAACAAAGAAAACATCATCAACTGGCTAGACCACTCAGCTGCTAAACTCCGCGCCAGTCGCAAAATCCAAAACCCAGTGCAAGCTGACAACGTACACACCAGAGCCTCATTCATCAACAGAATAAAACCCTCTGTCACTGCCCTCATCTGCCCAGAGGTCAACACCTCCATGCCAGCGCTCATTGCAGAAGCCAAGCACACAGAAAAATGCGCAAACATGGAATATGCTGCATGTAACAGCAATCACTCCTCAAACAGCAATGGCAGAGAAAACTCCAATTGTAATAAACGCCAAAACACCAATCATAGCAACGTCAAATCCAATCACAACAATGGCAATTGCAGCCAAAGTGTAAACATCCCCTGTCCCAAAAAAGATGACACTGCCAAAGTAAATAATGCTGAAATAGCAACCTGCTATGAATCTGACCCCACATTCTCTGACCTCAAAGGTCTCAAAACAGAGGAACAGGGAAAAGAGGAGGGGGAACAGGCTTAAGTGCCCCTGTCCCCCCCCAACTTTACAAGAAACTGTACCAAGGCACAAACTTTGCTGCTCAAATCCCACATGTCCTGCAATCCTCCATTTTTATGAACTTAAAAATTAAATATCACTCACAACTTCTTGTCATCCATACACTTACAAATCACATACATGTAAAATTTTATTTGACTCTGGTGCACAACAAACTATGGTTAGCAAACCATTTGTAACCAAGTACAAAATACCAGTTGTCAAATCCAACTTCAAATATGCCAGAATGGCAGACAAATCAAAGGTTCTACTTGAAGGCAAATCAACTCCCCTCAGAAAAGACCTCCAAAGCATACAAACGTCCATCAAAGGACTTGTCATGAACAACATAAACTATGAAATTGTAGCAGACATGGACTGGTTCACCCAAGTGAACCCCAGCGTATGTTGGAAAACAAAAACCATGACCATAAACGCAACGGAGTCAATTTTAACATCCTCAAAGAACCCAATGACCTCATTCTAAGAGACACAGTATTTGTCCAGGTCATAAACCAATATGACTCAGAACATCTGACAAAAAATAGTACCCTCTATATAATGAGGTACACTGAATTTAATAACATGCAAACAACCAAGATCCAATGCCCAGAAATTGTGGCACTCCTAAACAAATACGCCCATGTATTCAAAGAAGAACTCACAGAGTTACCCCCCAAACAAGAGGTCAAACATGGCATTGACCTATGTAAAGCCATGCATAAACCTGCACCCCTCTACAGACTCTTTCCCATGGAGACCCAAACCCTCAAAACACACATTGAGGACAATCTAGCAAAAGGATTCATTTGCCTGTCTGAATCCCTGTGGGGGGCAGCAGTGTTCTTTGTAAAGAAAAAGGAAGGCACTCTGCGTTTGTAAATGACTACAGAGCACTAAATGCAAGCATAGCAAAGAATAAATACCCTCTTCCACATATAGAGGATCTGTTTTCAAGACTCCCAGGATCCAAATTTTTCTCCAGAATTGACGTCACCTCAGGTTACAACCAAGTTGAAGTAAAGTAAAAGGACGTACCAAAGACTGTGTTCTGCACACAATTTGTATCCTTTGAGTATAAAGTAATGAACTTTGGGATGACCAACACTCCTGAAACATTTTTCAACATGATGAACCAAGCCCTAAATGGTCTTTCAAATACATTATGCTACCTTGACAATATCATTATATTCTCAAAAACAAAAGAGGAACACCTCACGTATTTCCGCAAGACACTTGATTAACTCAGAAATCACAAACTTTATGCAAAACCAAGTAAGTGCCAATTTATGGAAAAGGAACTCCTTTTCTTGGGCCACACTGTCTCTGACAGTGGAATCAAAGCAGATCCAGACAAAATTAAAGCCATAAATAACATGCAATGCCCCACCTCCATTAAACAAGTTAGATGCTTTCTTGGAATGGTAGCTTACCTAAGGAAATACATCAAAGGCTGCAGAAAACTAACCACACCAATCAATGACTTAACTAAGGGTAATGCCAAAAAGAAATTCATCTGGACACCAGAATGCAACAAGAATTTTTAATTATTAAAACAAGCTTTGATCTAAGCATCAATCTTACAATACCCTAATAACAACAGGTGCTACAAGATTGAGTCAGATGCCAGTGACACCGCCATTGGTGCAGTCCTGCACATCTGCCAGCCAGGGCAGCAAGACTTCCTATCAGTATGTTATGAAAGCAGAAAACTGACCAACACTGAGCATAGGTACCCAATACAAGACAAGGAATTGCTAGCAATATTTCATGCATGCAAGAAATGGAGATGTTATCTAGAAGGACATTTAAATGTCTGAGTACTAACTGACCATAAATACTCAATCTATTTCAAAACTCAGAATGCACTTGCACAGAGACAAGCCAAATGGGTGTCCCTGCTAGAGCAGCTTAATTTAGACATCCAATACAAAAAAGGGGCAGAGCTGGTCACAGCTGATGCTCTCTCTAGACTATGACAGCCTATAGAGGATCATCCTGACCACCTGGACCCTGACTGGCCAAACCTATACAACACTGAGTATAAAACCAAAAGGAAAGACCCCTCAACACACCAACTGACCCACAATACATTAGTAAGTAACAAAAAGTGTTTCATGTATCAAATGGCACTTTATACCAAATCATTAATGACAAACATGTCCCTTACATCCCACTTGCATAAAGAGTTGATACCATACTAAGACATCACCACCTACTAGGACATATAAAGGCTAACAACCTATACCTCACATTAAAAGAGATAGTATGGTGGCCCAACCTAAAAAAGGATATAGTCAATGTTCTGAAAAAGTTCACAGTGTACAAGAAATACACCAGCACAAAGGCTCCCCAGCCAACGGTCAACCCAGTACCAGACCCTGAACCATTCAAGGTTTGGGGGCTAGACATAGTGGTCCCCTCCCCAGAAACAAATACAAACCAACGTTTCTTAATTGTAGCTATCAACTTTGCCACACGCTGGCCCATCTGCTGGGCAACAAAGGATCATAAAGCAGAAACCATAAACCAATTCATTAACAAAGCAACCATAGCCAACTACAGTACTCCAGACTACATCATAACTGATAGAGTAACTGAGTTATCAGGTCACTTAATAAACAACAACTTAAAATCCAAAAACATTAAACATTCCACAACCTCTCCATAAAGGCCACAGGCCAACGGCAGATTAGAACGCCTAAATGGCAGCCTTATCAGGACCCTAGAGAAAATAATGGATGACAAAGCCAAAGACACATGACCACTATACGTGAAACATGCATTATTAGTATCCCGGGTCTGCACCAATAAAGGGACAGGCTATTCACTGTTTGAGCCAGCCTACGGATACAAACCAGAAATAACTACCTGCAACAAGCAGCCATACATAAATATTCCCCCCGGGGAAAACCCCCACAGTAGAACAAGTACCAAATCTACAACACATACACCTCAAAGCTAAAACAGCAGAAATAAAAAGGCTCAAAACACAAAAGTTAACCTCCACAGAGGAACCACTTCTCATTGACTCCTCTATCTGGATTCTAGCTGGCAACATAAAGAAACTAGACTCAGTACACAGGGGACCAGGAAGAATCATCAAGTACAGACCAGATCACAACACCTATCTAGTAAAATTCCAAGGTGCCAAAACCCCAATTGTCAAGAAATATCACAGAACCTGTCTCCACCTTAGTAAAGGAGAACACTCAACCAGACTGGTTCCAACTAGTAAACAGCTCCAGGAGCATCAGGCGGCAGCTGTCAAGACAAAGCCCCCTCCTGATGCACCAGAGTAACCCCTTGAGAGGGGGTGTTGGGGGTCTGGATGTACAAGCATTCTGGCTACTGTCAACCTACTTAACATCCAGCCATTGCCTGATTTGGTTCCCTTCCAATATACTGTTTGACATACCAAGAATGGTAACCAAGCAATATCACATGACAATCCAAGTACCCAGTGGCTCAAACCCATCCTGCACATGACCAACCCCTAGGTTCAATCCAACTAAATCTCTGCCACAGCCTAATCTATATAAGTCTAAAATATTATCCAATAAAAGATACTTCTCTTCTCTCCTAATTCCATATTTGAAGCTTCCCCAAAAGGTGCTCCTTATCAATATCAAAAAATCAGAAGTTTTTATTATGTAAAACATAAAGTTTTATATGTGAGAACTGAAAAGCGTCAACATTATGATTGACAATTAGTATAAAAATGCTGAATTCTCACTGTCAATTAGAAAAATTGTAGACATTATTATTGACAACATTCTCACTGTTGACATTTTTTTAAAAATTTACTATGAAAAAACATAGTACGCTTAATTAAATTTACGCAGGCTAGCAAAAATTAACTGTTTTGTATGTATTTTTGTTCACATATAAAAGTAAAAAAACATATAAAAATAGTTAAAAATTATTAAAGTTCTTTATTTCTTTATTAAAAATGATGTTTTGGGGGTAGGAATATGATATTTTACCATTGCATATATGTGAAGTTGTTAAGAAAGTTGTCTTCAGTATTGAAAAGGGTAAAGTGTCAACAATGTCACTTACAACATTCTTTGTAAGAGGTGGCATAATAATTTAATCTTAATTGTGCCACTCTAATTTGCTTAACTCCACCCTGGCGGAAGATCACAAGCAAATAAACAACATTTCTGAGTGTCAACATTATTTTTAATAATAAATTCTATAGTAACTTACATAGTAACTCACGCTTAAATTATTAGATTGCCGTTAGCCACCAATCCACTTAATATATTAAAACCGTAATAAGTGCCACATATATATTTATAACAGGAAAATTCCAACAATCAAATGTATGTGCACTGTCTTTTTCAATATAATAATTCAATAAAAAATATTTTTAAAAGTGCACTTATTTTTTTACTGTAGATGTTTCAGTTTTGTTATTAAAAATAAGTTCAGCTTAAAAAGTGTCAACATTGACACTTTTACATCGTGAAAACAAATAAAAAAATAAAAAAATTATTAGTAAAAATTAAAGGAAAAATCTGGTTAAATCAAGTTTTTAATTAAACTTAATATTAAATTATGTTTAGATGGCCACAAATTTGTTGTATTTTCTGGGTTCACACCCCTGAACGCTTTAAAAAAAGAATTAAGCTAGTGCAACTAGCAAAAAACATAAGAGATTTAGAGTTTTGAGTTGACAGTGACCATGTTAACAAAGTGTTGACATGGGTGCTGTTGTCACACTAGCATATGCAGGTGGGTGGACTGCTGGCCAGTAGGGAGTGCCCACTATTGTCAGGATTGACAATTCTTCCCCTCTGGAACCCCAGGCCCAAGAGCAGGAATCAAACCCAGAACCTGGATCCCCCTGGGCCGCCAGGCCTATGGACCGCAGGACCGCCCATCCACATTTTTCTGGGATCAAGCCCCCGCAAGCTGACGCTGAAGATGATGGCCCATGCAGTGAAACAGACCAGGCCAAGGAAATTATTGCACTGAGTGGAATGCCAATTACAGCGCCTAATGGAGGTACTAAAGCGGCAACCATTAGCTTCATGAGTTTGAAGTCTACACCAGCAACCAAACAAGAGCCAACCCAAGGAAGAGGCACCAGCCCGCAACCCAACCCCATGACCACAACGCTAGAGCAAGATAACCAGGTAGCTAAATTGGGAGTCTCAACCAATGAAAGAACTCCCGGGCCAAGTACCATTTTGCTGCCTTTAGACCCAAGTACCCAATTCCCCCTGGCCCTGCCTTTCCCAATTCCCTGATGATCCCCCCATGGAAAATGTTAAGTTTGGAGGTGGGGTGCTATATAGACCCAAGGACCCCGTGCTCCAAACTCATTGCCATTTTTGAATAAAGGTTATATTACTTTGGCTTATACAGCTTTTGCCATATTTTGTATTTGCCATCTATCAATTCAGTTTGAGATCTCCCGGCCCTCCTGCCCCACCGCCTGCAGTTTTCCACCCACCTGGTGCACCCTTTGGGCCCGTTCATTTCACTAGTTATCCCTTGAAGCCCAAATACAAGGACTATACACCAGAGAAAATCCTTGAACTTGACCCGCTAGTCCACATCCAATCCGCTATTAGATACAACCACCAAGGCCCGTGGATATTCTCTACACCAAAACTATTTAGAGGAAAATTTAATTACCTCCTGGCCTATAATATCTACATGGAACCGCCTGTAACACCCAAACCAATGCCAGTTTCTTCACCCAACCTTCCAACCAACCATACCAGAAAGCTTTTTGGTATAGTGTTCATCACCCTCACAGGGGTGATGTATACCATTGTACCTGCCGCTGGTCCATGGTCTTAGGTGGGGAAGTCTGCTTCCTACCTTCTAAAGTTAGCTCCTCTCTTGTGGTGGGCATTGCCTGCAAAAAACCTGGCCTGAGTTACCCCTGAAAACAACAGGCCAGCTTCATGACTAGATCCCTGACATTATGGCAATCTTTTTAAAACCTGGTACCCTGAGCCCTAAGATGTTGTTATTTCTTGGGGCATCTTGTATGCTTTTGTTATTGATAATCACTTATTACACCTATAAGATGACCATGAACTTGATCTCTTCCACATGGAAGAATGCAAACCCAAACAATCCAAAAAGAACCAACACCGCCACCACCAATACCAACAAGTCCTCCTCCCAAGTGCAAAATGTGATTGTGAACCAATCCCTCACCAAGGTTGAGATGCTCCAGATGGGGAAGCTCACACTTGAGGAAGCCTGACGCGCCATGCCAGTCCTCTGCTTGCATTTCCAGACCAACACCCCCTCTTATGCCAGCAACACCAAGAAGGTACTGGGGGTTGCTTCCATGCTCTCTGGAGACGCTTTAGACTGGTTTGGCAAAGCCACAGCAGAAGATGTAGAATTCTGTTTAGATTATGCCAAGTTTGAGGCTGAGTTAATGGCTACTGGGGAGGACTGCAACACCAGATACTACGCCTTGAACTCCTTGCTAGAAATCTGCCAAGGCTCCTGATCTATTCAGGCATACATTGACAAATTCCTTAAACTGAAGACCCGCACTCAACTTGAGGACAAATTGTCAGCCATCATCTTCCAAAAGGGAGTGAACCCAGCCATGAAAGACTTATTGAAGCACCATTTGCCCATCCTTAGCTTGGAAGACCTGGTCCCCTTATGCAAGGGCCTCAGCATGAATCAAGAGAATGCTGGGCCCTCCCAGACCCGCCAAACCCAAGCTGCTACACCCAATAGAGGGGGGATGACCCATGAGGAACCTCAAAGACACTACAGAGAAGGACTCTGTTTCCACTGCCATGAGGCAGGGCACTTGACCAGATCCTGCCCTAAGAAAACCCCTGCACCTGTCTCTTTGGCCCAAATAAACGCTTCTTCCCAGTCTTACAAGTTCATCCTAGTATCTGTTAATGTTGGAGGAACAATCCAAAAACTAAAGGTTTTCATTGAAACTAGAGCAGATGAGAGTTTCATTGACACTGAATTAGCCCAGGAACTGGGCCTGTCTGCCTCTGATAATTGGTTACAGATCATTTTGGGAAATAGCACCAAGGATACAGGATACAAATGTGAACAAGAACTACCCTTGGAAATAGGAAACAACACATACCCATCATCTCTCATCTTATTGAAAAGCCTATCACACCCCCTCATTCTTGGGGACTCCTGGTCAGACAGGCATGGCCTCATCCTCAACTACCAAGAGCAGAACGTCATCTTAGGTGATAAGGGTACCTGCAACACTGTTCCCTTCTGCACAAACCCCAAGGAACCCACCAAAAGGCTCATGATCATACAGATTGAACCAAGCATGGGTGTCCTCCCGGCTTTCCTAGAAAAATGGACCCATGTATTCAGCAAAGAGGCAGCCACCCGCCTCCCCAAATACACCAAGTATGATCACAATATTGACCTCCTACCTGGCACCAAACCCAAACATGGACCTATCTATAGCTGCAACCACAAAGAGCAGCTGGCTCTCAAGGCATATATTTAAGACATGACTAAAAAAGGCTTCATCCGCATGTCCAAGAGCCTTTGTTTGTCACCAATGCTGTTTGTGGGCAAGAAAGACAGTGACATGTGCCTGTGCGTTAATTATCAGAAATCAAACAAGATAACTGTAAAGAATTGCTACCCCATACCTAACACTGAAGACTTGTGCAATGTGCTGACAGGCGCCCAGGTGTACTCCAAGATTGACCTTATAGATGTGTTCAACCAAATTTGAATCAAAGAGGGCAACAAATACAAAACGGCATTCAAGACCAGGTAGGGACTCTACAAATACCTGGTGATGCCATTCAGACTATGCAATGCCCCCAGCACCTTCCAGCACATGATAAACACAGTATTAGGTGAATACCTCAACCAGTTCTGTGCTGCCTACCTCAATAATATCCTCATCTACAGCAAGACCCACAAAGAGCACTTACTCCACCTAGATCTAATCCTGAACAAACTCTCCTAAGCCAACTTACACGCAAAGCTCAAGAAGTGTGAGTTCTTCCAGCCAGAAGTGGAATTCCTGGGCTCTGTAGTGAAAACTGGAGGATTTGCAATGGCCCAGGATAAAGTGGACGCTGTGACCTCCTGGTTGACCCCCAAATGCAGAAAAGACGTGAGAATTTTTTTAGGTCTGGCAAATTATTGCAGTGATTTCATCCAAAAGATTTCTCACATCACTCTGCCCCTGACCCGCCTGTGCTCTGACAAAATTGCCTTTGCCTAGACTCCAGAATACACCACCGCCTTTGAAACCCTGAAACTTGCCTTCACCTCTGCCCCAGTCCTGGCCATGCCCAACCCCTCCAAGCCATTTGTGCTGTAAACTGACGCGTCTGACTTCATGGTGGGTGGGGTCCTTCTTCAGGAAGGAGGGGATGGTATGCTACATCCTGTAGCATATAGCTCCAAGAAGATGCTACCTGCGGAAGGAAACCACCCAATATATGACAAAGAGATGCTAGCCATTATGAAGACCCTGAAACATTGGCGCTGGTACCTCTTTGGCGCTGAATTCCCAGTAAAGGTCCTGACAGACCATAAGAACTTGGTCTATTTCTTCAAACCCCAACATCTCAACCAACAACAAGCTAGATGGGCTTTAGAACTGGCCAACTACACCCTAACCATAGACTACAAGCCAGCTAAGGTGAACGTAGTGCCCAACGCCCTGAGTAGGAGAACTGACCTGGCACCCATCCACATAGAAACTCACAACACTCAAGTACTCTTGGACCCAGCTAGCCTAGGCATACACCTGGGATTGATGAAGATCAGGGCCAGCAAACCAGAAGTACTGAAGGCCCAATCACTTGAAAAATTTGCCAAAACCATGATTGCCAATCTTTCAAAATTCTTGGATAGTCCCCACTACCACAAAGGCTACTCATTGAAGGGAACAACACTAATGCTGCACAACAGAATATTTGTGCCAGAAAGAAGCATCAGGACCAACATTTTAAGAGATTATCATAGTTCTGAGATGGCCAGACTCCCAGGGAGACTCAAGACCCTCTGGAGCATTAGAAGGAACTTTGCCTGGCCAAAGATGGACCAAGAAGTAAGTGCGTACCTGAAAGGATGTGAGACCTTTGGATGAACCAAACCCCGCAGAAACAAACCTGAAGGACTTCTAAGACCCTTGGATATACCTGCTGGACCCTAGAGATCCGTTGCCATGGACTACATTATCAAATTGCCCCTGTCTCTCTCCTTCAACACAATCCTGGTCATGGTAGACTGCTTCATCAAGATGACATACTTTGTACCAACCACCACTCATTGCACAGCAGCAGAGACAGCCCAACATTTCCACAATTGCATCCTCACCCAACATGGGACACCAGAAGAAATCATCCAGAAAGAGGACCCCAATTTACGTCAAACTACTAGACGCAAGTGATGAAAGACTTGGGAATCAAGCGGTGTGTATCTACCTCCTACCACCCACAGACTGACGGCCAAACCAAAAGAGTAAACCAGATCCTAGAACAATACCTTCAATGCTATGCCAACGCTGACCAAGACAATTGGGCCAACATGCTTCCCATGGCCCAGTTTGCATACAATAGTAAAGACCACGCCTCTACTGGGATGTCTCTGTTCAAAGCCAATTACGGTTTTGACCCCCCCCTGGGATCTCAAGATTGGCAAGAAAGAAACTAACACCACTGGGCGTTCCTGGGTTGAGTGGATCCACAACACACAAAAAACATGCTTGACAAACCTGAATTGCGCAGTGCAGACATACAAAGCCTTTGCTGACCGCAAACAAACCCCGGGTCAACCCTTACAAGTGGGAGACAAGGTATACCTAGACTCCCGGAACGTACCCCTGCACGTGCCCTGCAGGAAATTAGCTCACAAAAGAAGCGCCCCCCACAAAATCACCCAACTAGTTGGTGAAGTTGCCTTCAAGCTAGACCTGCCCCCCTCCTGGAAGATTCATGATGTGTTTCATTGCTCCCTGTTATTCAAAAAGGATAGAAATTTGCAACTCCATCAACAGATTAAGACAGCCCCCCCACCCATCCAAACAAACCGTGGTGAGGAATATGAAGTTGAATACATATACAGCAACAGAACTCAATACCAAAACCCCAGTATTAAGTCAAGTGGAGAGGATACCCACTAGAAGAAAGTACTTGGGAACCGCTTAGCAACCTGACCAATGCCCAAGAAGCCGTCCAACTCTACCTGAACAAGAAGAATTGGAAGGGAGGGAGTTTGGGGGAAGAAGGGGATGATGTCAGGATTGACAATTCTTCCCCTTTGGAACCCCAGGCCCAAGAGCAGGAATCAAACCCAGAACCTGGATCCCCCTGGGCTGCCAGGCCTATGGACCGCAGGACCGCCCACCCACATTTTTCTGGGATCAAGCCCCCGCAAGCTGACGCTGAAGATGATGGCCCACGCAGTGAAACAGACCACACCAAGGAAATTATTACACCGAGTGGAATGCCAATTACAGCGCCTAATGAAGGTGCCAAAGCGGCAACCATTAACTTCATGAGTTTGAAGTCTACACCAGCAACCAAACAAGAGCCAACCCAAGGAAGAGGCACCAGCCTGCAACCCAACCCCATGACCACAACGCTAGAGCAAGATAATCAGGTAGCTAAATTGGGAGTCTCAACCAATGAAAGAACTCCCGGGCCAAGTACCATTTTGCTGCCTTTAGACCCAAGTACCCAATTCCCCCTGGCCCTGCCTTTCCCAATTCCCTGATGATCCCCCATGGAAAATGTTAAGTTTGGAGGTGGGGTGCTATATAGACCCAAGGACCACGCGCTCCAAACTTATTGCCATTTTTGAATAAAGGTTATGTTACTTTGGCTTATACAGCTTTTGCCATATTTTTTATTTGCCGTCTATCAATTCAGTTTGAGATCTCCTGGCCCTCCTGCCCCACCGCCTGAAGTTTTCTGCCCACCTGGTGCACCCTTTGGGCCCGTTCATTTCACTAGTTATCCCTTGAAGCCCAAATACAAGGACTATACACCAGAGAAAATCCTTGAACTTGACCCGCTAGCCCGCATCCAATCTGCTATTAGATACAACCGCCAAGGCCTGTGGATATTCTCTACACCAAAACTATTTAGAGGAAAATTTAATTACCTCCTGGTCTACAATATCTACATGGAACCGCCTGTAACACCCAAACCAATGCCAGCTTCTTCACCCGGCCTTCCAACTGACCATACCAGAAAGCTTTTTGGTATAGTGTACATCACCCTCACAGGGGTGATGGACACCATCATACCGGCTGCTGGCCTGTGATTGCAGGTGGGAAAGTCTGCTTCCTACCTTCTAAAGTTAGCTCCTCTCTTGTGGTGGGCATTGCCCGCAAAAAACCCGGCCTGAGTTACCCCTGAAAATGACGGGACAGCCGCCCATGACTGGATCCCTGACAACTATAATATAGGCGCTAACTTGAGTACATAAAAGAAGGATTGACCTAGCAGGGACCAAGAACTGCTATATGGGACCATTGAGTCCACCAACCCAGTTAATGTTATATACATCACATCAAAGAGTTGAGTAGATGTGGTCTCATTTTCAATCCCAGATTCTTGCAGGCCGTTGAGCTGCAGGGTAATAGGTGGGGTTATTGGGACCAGATGCGCAGGCAGGCAATTGTACTTATCTCTGAAGAGCTGGGGCTGGGAAGTGTACCAGTAATCTTCTCAACCAAAGGTATCTGACTTACGTGATTTGGCCAGGAGGTTGGCCAGGAAGATATTCTCTAGAGTAAACTTGGAGAAGGATGAGTCTAATAGATATCTGATAAAAATATATGGGGCCAAAGGGAGCACCAGGAGTACAGAATAGCACGGGTGTGGGGTCTGCGGGATCTAAAAGTAAGATGGCCGGGGTGGCAGGAGCTGTTGATCTGGTTTGTAAATGATATATGGCCAATATGAAATCAGGCAATATATTGTTCAACCAAAGATTAATAACAGCTTTATTACTCAAAATGACAATACCACTATTTCCAGGATACTCAGGGGTTTATACCATCCTTTCTGGTTACCCCCAGAAAACACAGGCCTTTGGTCCTCAGATATCTTAGCATTGGGAATCTGATGAATTGGTTGGTTCTTAAGTTTGGCTTGCTCTTGATTGGTGGGTGTTGATTAATATACACTACATGCTTCTATTTCCCTAAATTTGTTCTCAAATCATGAAGCCCAGCTAATTGTGTCCTGGCCTTGACACCAGGGTTTAACACTGGTTGGTGTTCATTGGTGGGGGCAACTTTGGATTTTTCCAGATCCTCCATTTGGCAGTCAACTATTTCAGCATAGGTTTGGGCCTTTAGGGGCGCGCTCTGTAGGGTAGACCCATCTAATCTGGGCAAATCTTTTAGGCATTACAGGGTGCCTGTCAAACATCCCTCTGGCTCAAGCCCAAAAAAACGCGGGCCTTGGGCGGTGGGAGCCAGGGTTCCATTTTTGCATTGGGTTTTGCTTTAAGATTAATAGTGAAATGACATTCATGATAGCTGGTATATCTGATCTGCCTTTGCTTTTCAAGTGGATGTTCAAGCCTTTGAAATCAGGGGCCTCAGCTTTTTCAGGTGAATCTGCAGATAAATTTGAGCTCAAAGCCTGATCATCAACTATTTTTAGATCCAAATCCTCCAAAGAAGGACTAGATCCTGGCCCAAAACCTGGATTGTTGGCGGATTGAAAGGTGAGCTGTTCCAGAACTCTAATAGTGTTTCCTTTCCCACTTTAACTTCAGGGGTTGATTTTTTTGGTGGGAGACATATGCATATTGATCTTAAAACTTGCTATCTTTCTTGTTTCCCATCAAGTTGTAATCTAGAAATTGTGGTAGGTGTGTTGACACATTAGAGGATCTTCTGCATTGTATTGGATTGCTGATTGTGCTATTCTTCTGTTTGGGATCCAAACTTCAATCCAGGTGTATCTTGAGGTTTGCTGACCCTGAGTGGTGTTGCAGGTTGATCCGTTGGCTGGATAGGTTTTGAATGTTGGACCTAGCTGTTTGTTGGATTTTTTGACACAACCCCTGAGGGTGGGAAATATTATTGAACATGTCAGGGTAATCCTGACAGACTGGCACTAACTTCTGGGGTGTTTTCAGTGGCAAGCTGAGCCTGAGCAGATAGATTTGGGTCAAAGCTGCTATAAAAATTAAAAGAGAGGTCTTTGTTTATATTTTGGGAGTACAGAATGGAGTCTCTTACATGAGATCACAGGATGTGGGTACCCAATATTCAAAAGATGCAAGAGACAGTCAATCTGTGAGGCCAAAAGAGGGAAAATAATGGGTAAACCCATGTTGTAGAATTCTATGTTGAGAAAAAATATGAATCTAGACCTAGATAAATGTAAACCCCAATCCAAAAAAGTAGGGCTGATCATCAGCTTCTAAGCCAACAATAATAATTGGGTCATTATTTTAGGGATTAGGCCATTTTCTAATGCACATGCTGCTCAAGTTGCAGCATAACACAGTTCAATTTCGAAAAAGTAACTAATTACATATTTTATATTTAAAACATTGATAACTCAATGAAAATTAATATTTTTTCACACTGTAAACTATCAAAATGAAGCTAAGAATCTTATCTTTCTATTGGTGGAAAGATTTTAATGTGTATAATATGCTAAATAT
Source organism: Entomophthora muscae (assembly GCA_014839935.2). Taxonomy (NCBI): domain Eukaryota; kingdom Fungi; phylum Entomophthoromycota; class Entomophthoromycetes; order Entomophthorales; family Entomophthoraceae; genus Entomophthora; species Entomophthora muscae. Next base: position 175,041 of record QTSX02000100.1, read on the forward strand.
TAAAGCAAAAGTAATTTAAAAGAGTATAATCCAGATTTTATTATATGATTATATCTAATGATATAAAGTAGATCACTTCAAAGCTAATAAATACTCTCTTTTTTTAATATACAACAGCTTTTTTTATTTGAAGAAATTAAAGATAAGATTGAGAGCTTTATTTTTGCATTTTATTTTATTTAAAAAGCTCAATTATTTAGGATTTTATGATAGTTTGAAGTTAGGGTGTTTTTATCACTGTTTAGATTGATTTTAAGGTTCAAGTGAGCTTCAAACCTCAAATTAAGCATTCTTTAAATGGAATTCTTTAATATTTTATCATTTTAAAAATATGCGGAAGAGTTACAATTAACTGAATACATCATTTTAATTGATTTGCATTGATTACAAAGAGGATATGATGTAATAATGTTTAGCTGCTTCACATGTATCACTTGTGCATGAAAACTGGGTATTTAATCAATTCTGCAAACATAAATTCAAGTTCAAACTATAATAAAAGCTATCACACCATTTCTTTCAGAATGGTGTCATTTAGCTTGGTATATAAGAGCTAAAGCACCACAAAGCTTCTAATCCAAAAGACCCCATTCAAAGGCCACATTCTGATCATAACTACTCCAACATTAAGGCACATTTCAGAGATCTGACCTAATTACAGATTCAAAATGCTACCATGTCCTCAGTTAAATTTACTTTTGCCATGCTACCCTTTTTTTCCTTGGGAGCTTCAACAAAAAGAGAGAGAATTGCAATGTTAAAAAAGGCATTCCTCTTTATTGCTGGTGATGATCTTGATAATTTCATCAAGCACTTCCTTACTCAAACTGAATTTGGGAAAGCTCAGTTCCTGCCAACTATTCAAATTCAAAAAGACAATGAGTTCATTGAAAACTTAAAGTATCTCATGAAATCTTCTCCCCAAAAGCATCTCCCAGCCTTGCAATCTCTGGTTACTTCCAGTTACTCTTTAAAAGAGCTTAATGATATGGGGTTTAATATAAACAAAAGTGAGTTTGAATACTCAAGAAAAATAAATAAAAATAAAAATGTAAGTTTAAACAAAAAAAGCCAAAAAATAATAACTATTCATTAAAAAAAGAAATAACTAAAAAAATAATTAAAAAATTGCTGTAAAATTCTTTTGAAACAAGCCAGTTTACAAAAAAAGTGCCTGAAAAAATTTATAAAGATATAGAAAAAGAGATGAGTAATTACTCAACTGAAATTAAATACTCTCTACTTAAAACAAAAAAAAGAAATATATGAAAATATGAAAATAAAAAATGGAATTTCAGTTTCAATTTCTACTTACTATAAATTAATCCCTAAAAATATAATAAAAAGTAAAAAACAAACTGATATGTGCAATATTTTTAATTTAAAAAATTCACTAGAAAAAAAGAAGGAAGAAGGAAGAATGTGAAAGTAAAAACTTGCCATTACCAGAATCTATAGACAATGACTTAAAGCCTATTAATCAGCACCAAGACTTTTATGTTCATCAAAATTGTGAATATAAAAAAGATATTAATGAATTAGATGATGAGTCTTGTGTTGTAGTTATAGATTATAAAGAAAACTTAAAGGTTGGAGGTGGTCCAATTGAGACCAATAATTGTTTTTATTCAAAAAGACCAATCTCATTATTAGGGTTCGCATTAGTTTTTAAGAAAATAATAAAATCAAATATAAATATCATGATTTTTTGTCTCAAATATTATCACATGATTCTTTATTTTCAGGTGAGTGTTTTATAAAAATTCTTAAATTAGATAGATTTAAAAAAATAAAAAATATAAAAGTATGGACTGATAATGGAAATCATTTTAGATCATATGTATTTTTATATTACTTATTTAAAGAGGCGCCTAAATATATTAAGGGTTCTATAAAATATAATTGTTTTGTGGAATGTCATGGAAAAAGCATTGTTGATGGTCACTTTGGTGTAATATCAAAAACATTAAAAGAGAAAGAAAATCTTTTTTATATTAAGAATATAAATGATATTAAAAACATTTTTGAGCAAGAAGAAAAAAGAAAAAAGATATATAAATCAGCGCTATCAGGCTCAAATATTTCTCAAAAGTCATTATTTTATATTTATGAGAGAAAAGTTAGGCCTATAAGGAAAGAGCTCAAAGTTAAAAATCTGTGCATAAATCTTTCATATTTGATGAAAAATGGGAAGTTGTATACTTCACCTTTAACATTTGAAAGTTTCTCAGAATATTCTGAGATAACTTATCATTTGAAATCACGTGATGATACCAGAGAAACAAAAATATCAGAAGATGCTAGTGGTGCACTAGGGCAAGTTCATGAAGTAGGGCAGCTTACTAGAAGGTGTATTTTAAATAGAGTTATCAGTCTTTCAAAAACAACATTATTTTTTTCTGAAACAAACTAAGAATATTTATGATGAGCCAAAGATAGGGTAATAGCATTTATAGCTTTGGGGCTGCTATTACTCTCCCATGCAACTCATCATAAATATTTTTGGTTTGTAGTTTGTAGTAGCACTTAAGATATTTTCAGTAATACTATAAGTTGCAATTTTCAATTCTAAAATTGATGATTTATTTTTAAAAAAAATCATCTAGGCCCAAGATCAATTAAAGTTTTGGAATTTGTTGATTGTATTTTAAGCTTTCTGAATAATTTGAATATGAATAATGCAATTAAGTTATAAAAGAATAAATCTGGCGCCTAGGCATAACAAGAAAAATAATGACCCAATTATATACAGAGATCAATACCTAAGAAGATGCAGGAAGAATAAGGCTATATATATGGCTGCCTACACACATGTACCTCCTAGTCCTACCAGAGAGAGCATTCTTCCTGAAACCACCAAGAAGCTTGATCGATATGGAGCCTGTGCTCCTGGAAGCCTCTCTCCTGACAACCTCAGTTTCAGAAATATCAAAGGGCAGACAGGGAGAGGTGTTGCACCAGGCTCCCCAATCCATGGATTGGGTTAAAGCCTGGTTCAACTTAACATCTGAAATGGTCACATCTAATCTTGTTGTTAGGCTTAATGGTATCTAATAGGTTGATCCCATTACTCACGTGTAAAATAGCTGGGATCAAAAATTCCCTCGAACTGCATTCATTTAATTTACCACTCATCTCAAGTTCAAGGCTAGTTGATATTTCTAGGAAAGTGAAACTTCTCTTTGATAGCAAACTGAACTCTTTTCCCAATATTTCTTTATTCCTTTCTTTTCCTTCACGGCTGCCGAGGATTATAGTTAAGATGCTGTTGTGAATATAATGGCGCTTTCGAGTTTTATTATAATGTGTTTATAAAGTACAGACTAGACGTTGCAGCGTACTTTATACCTGGTGTGCATATGTCCTTCATGGTTGATTGTATTTGCTGTTAACACTGAAGCCATTGAGAAGCCAAATAAAGCCTGAATTATTATTAATTGATGCACTCTTATATAGACTGATCACTTGGTACTATACAATAAGTATGATATGATTCTTAAGAGATCCGCCCATAAGATATAAGATTAACTATAATAAGCAATGTTTTAGTTTAAACTCCCCTTCCATATTTATTCTTAAGATATTGCCTTGATTAGTTACATCAGGCTTATTATTAAACCATATTTCTTAGTTTAATCACAAGGAGATCACTGAAAAAGCTAGCAAATCCATCTTTTTTGATGAAATCTTGTGTGGCTTAATTATTGAAAACTTGTAAAATTCTGTGCTAGAGAGAAAAATGTGATTTGGTTTGTTGGCAACGAGTTGAAATGCTTAACTAGCAACAAACATACTCATTCACCATTGTATAAGGTCACTGGGAGGTTCAGGTTTGAGTAGCACATCCTGCAGGGACATTAGACGGGTTAAAAAGCAGGCTTACATCTTTTGAAGAAAGGGCCGAAGTTTCCGCATTTAATAAAGAAGCATAAGAGGCTTGACTCTTTTCTCGAGACCTTTTCGAACAGCATACTGATTTAGCAGACTCTATGGCGGGATAGACGTGTAAACAAGTCAAATTCCATATTTGATTGTTATAAGCTGAGGTAGCTTCCAAGGCGCCCAGATTATAGTGTAATATTTCATCTTGGCGCCTAAAATGATATTAGAGGGACTGAAGAAGAAAGCTATCGCTTTACGTCGGAATAGGCCCCATATTTTGATGAAGTAGGGTATGGGCCTCGCGTTGAATTTGGTTTATAATTTCAAACTTGCTGTTCAAAGACTCGCGGGTTGGAGGAGCAGGTGTAATCGATAGCGAGACATGCTTGTGCGATTGGCTTTGGAATTAATTTTGCGCTTTGGTTGATTTACCTTTGATTTGAGTCTACAAGGGTTTGGAAGCATGTCAATTGGATGGTCTGAGCCATTTGAGCGTTTGTATCAAAACAAGACAAAATCAATCCGAAAAAGCGGGGATCCAGCCGCTGCTGTCCAGCCTGTGTCCTTAAATCTAAAACAATTGGCCTTTATCGACACGATGGATTACCAACAGAGGAAGGAAATACAGTGATATGAGGATGGCTATGGTACTAGACAAGTTCAGCATGCCTCTGGAAAACAGATGTATATTACCCAGCCAACTACTCGTGTCCGTTTCTGAGTCCTCTTTTCGATATCCTAAACATAAACCGGGGGATTTGAAAATTACACTACCTCGGCTTTTAAAAAGGCTTCGTGTAATTGTTCTGGTGCTACTTCAACACGATCGTGGCGCTTGTCAGAACGAACAACAACAGAAACATGGGTAATATAAGCATCAAATGTATCTGTCTCGCGTAGAATTGAGTTCCCGGAAAGATTTGTCTGCGCCAGCTGTACTTCAATTGAAGTATCTGCGCTCTTTAAAAAGAAACAGTTATTGCTTTGCCATTTCATTCAAAGTAGGGTGATCATTATAATCCCGACTACTATGCGTTCATTTTAAGCCAAGGCGTTGAATCCTTTAGATATATAAATAGCATTATGCCAGTAAACTCGTTGTTGATAGATGCTAATCGAGAAAAATCGGGGCAGCTAAAATATATCTTACCTTCCAGTCTCCCAACAAAAGTCCAATGATTTCCTCCTAGTTCACCAAATTAGCAAAGAAAATTGTTTCTCGATTATCGCTTAGATAAAAATATATAGAGAACCAAAAAGACTCTTATTTATGATACTTATAGGTGGCCTTAAAAGCAATGAAAATCTTCACTCCAGCAGCCATAAAAGTACATTTTAGTTTATTTATTTAGTAAAATCAGAACCGAGCTGGGGAGTCGTTTAAATCAGCCAAAGGAGGCACATAGAAAGAGCAAGATACTCATATAATTTCTGCAAGAAACCAATCCTTCTGTTTTCAATAAAGACCTTTCACTTTTAGGAGCAAAATAAATCCAGCAAATTTTTTAAACAGCTAACTTTAGGAACTATTCCAAGCTAAATAAAAAACCTCGTATCTAACCAAGAAATCATTGTTATATAAATTCTGAGCTGCCTAGTCAAAGCATCCTTTCGAGCAAAAAAACGGGGTAAGAAAATTTAAACAATAATATCCTTTTGGGGGTATTGATTAGCTACTGATAAAAAGTAGACTACACTCTAGGCAAAAGCTGAGCAAAACCCAACCCTTCACAAATCAACTAAACCGGTAGGAATTATTTCAGCTGGGAAGTGGCAAGAGTTTCATACTGACCTTCTCTGTTGTTAAGGCATGCGAGAAGATAGTGTTGAAAAGCTCGCTTGGCAAATGTACACGGTTAAGCTTCATCATTTCTTTTAATGTAAGGTAAGAGTTTTGGGATGTGAGATCGATGTTCCACTATTGCTGGTTTGCATTTAAGCTGAACTGCGCCTAGAATAGCGCTGTATAACTTGATTAAGTCTAACATCGTACATGGGTTTGAATCAGGTTCACTATCTGATTCTTAGTCGATGGTTGTAAAAGTTACTGCTCCATGATTTTTCAAATACTATTTTAAAAGAAATTTAACCATGAATTTATATCAAGTGTGTTAAAAAATAGGGACCCTTGTAAAAACCAATTGTGACCATATGACAGTCACTGTTAAGTATTTAGCTGAATAAATACTCCAAAATATAAAGTTGTTCTGTTTTTGCTGTTTATTTCATGTAGATAGGTTTGACTGCAATTCTTCAGATAAAGATTCCTGGAAACTTGGTGTCTATATTTAATAAAAGAATAGAATATGGGTTGTTAGTTAGGCCGTACTAACTAGCAAAATTGAGGCAAGATTGGCCGAGTCAATCTTGGGGACTAGGTGTCTTGCAAACGGTTTAATTAACCCTGAAGGTTGATTAAAATATACCCATGAATATGATTAATGGGGATTTAATCATTGGGCCAAAATGGACTTGACTGTGTCAAGTGAAAACTAGGTGCCTTTGAACCAAGTTGATTAATCATGTAGCTTAATCAATTTAATTGACAGGGCATCAATTAACTGATGTAAACCGAATAAGTGCAAAGGTGCATGAGTATTCAGGTTTGATCAGCAGGTTCCCAGTTGGAACATTGATAGCTGAGTTTTGGAATGTGTATATCCCACAGGGTTTTGGCGCCAGGAGCTGGGAAAGCTCCATGCTGAATGGATACATTGAGATGAATGGTGTCATGTGATTTCTTCTCATTGTAGGTTAATTCTCATAGGCTGAGAATTACAGGGAATCTTCCAGGTAAAGATCTAGGTTTGGATGACTCAAATGTCATAGACTACGTGATATGAATCATAGGTTGATTCAGAAACCGGAGGGGTTTTCAGCTGAATATGCCCTGAATGATATATGAGCAAAAACAGCTAAACTTTAATAAAATATACATATTGTCAATTTTGACGCTTTCCCCTCAATTACTTTTTCAATTATTATGTCTTCTTTGTTATTGTTTGAAAGAGCAAAATTTGGAGTACTTTGTGTGGAAACTGCTGCTGCCAGGAAAGAAGTTCCTACAAGTTCTCTGAAGGAAGCTTGGGCAAGTGTTGAGGGTCTGGATGTACATGCATTCTGGCTAACGCCAACCTGCTTAACATCCAGCCATCGCCCAATTTGATGCCCTTCCAATATACTGTTTGACATACCGAGAATGGTAACCAAGCAATATCACATGATGATCCAAGTACCCAGTGGCTTAAACCCATGCTGCACATGACCAACCCCTATGTTCAATCTGACTAAATCTCCGCCACAGCCCAATCTATATAAGTCTAAAATATTATCCAATAAAATATACTTCTCTTCTCTCCTAATTCTATATTTGAAGCTTCCCCAAAAGGCGCTCCTTATCACAAGTCTGGAGGTGACAAAGACTGTTCCCCAGGAGTCTTTGGTAGAAGTAAAATCTGTGTTCAAAGAATTACACTCCAATTACTTTGCAAAAGAAGGACTCCTGCTCAAGGAAATCAAATCTACACATGTGATTCATGGAGCCTGTTAGTGGGATTTGACAAAATTTTACAGCAAGTGAAAGCCAGGGAAAATTGTGAGATTGAGGCTTTAAGAGCCAGCGAGGAAAAGAGTGTCAAGATCATGGCTCATTGGCAGGATGACAACAAAGTGTTGTCCTATAAAATTGCCTCCCTGGAGGCAAAGCTCTTTGAAGCTTTGTCACAGGAAGATAATGGCAATAAGAGTCAAGGGCATGATAATGGTAAGTTGGACTGGTTGGACCTGGATCTGACAAACCAATCAAACCCTTACCTATCTAAAGTGAATGTACCAGTGTCAAATATGTGAATTCACTATGCCTATTTCAGATATCTTTTTGGGATTACCAGACAGATAACACTAAGTACAATATAAAGAACTTGAGCTAATTGGTGGCATATTCTAAAGTGAAAAACAGGGGATGTGAGAGGGAGGGCTAAGCTAATAAACCCTAATTCTAAAACTGAAGAAAATAGTCACCAAAATAGTATCTCACATGTCTAGGATTTTTACTCTAAAGGGTCTTTATAATCAGAAGAGAAAATACAAGTTCAGCATCACAATGATGGAACCAATGCCCAGGCCAAACAGCCAACCAGTTATAGAGCCTATTTATTTCTCTTTGGTAAAAAAGAGGGACTTGATTATCCTTGGTCACCTTTTCCATCAGGGTGGAAGTGTAAAGCCCACTGATAAGAGAACCTAAGAAATAATACTTGCAATCAAACTTTGATAGTTGAAGTTTGTCAACTGAAGACCAATAGAAAACACCACACTAACACATTAGGTAACCTTGGCAAGGGTATCATACTGGTCAAAGTGACCAGAGAATGCCTTAATAAGATAGTAAAGCAAGGAATAAATGACCAGATACATCATGAAAGAGGAGGATATCACTGAAAGCAAGGGCAGAAAGGGACTACTGAGAAGAAGACTTTTTCATCTCTAGAGCTCTTTTCTAGAGGCAAGGTCACTTTTGGATAGCCACTGGCATCTTTCACAGACCTAATTAGATATAAAAATCCCTTGGGCTTGATATTACTGGGTTGTACCTTGTTAGTCCAAGTGTAAAGTTTCACAGTCATGCTAGGCTGTGAAAAGTATCAACAGAAACAAGTACTTTATACCAGGAAGACCTGTCCTGAGAGAAAGAAGGGCAGGCCTGGTTAAAGACTTGGGTAAGTTACTAAAGCTTGATGAAAAGATATGGGTCATTATTTTTCTTGTTATGCCTAGGTGCCAGATTGATTATTTTATAAATTAATCACATTATTCATATTCTAATTATTCAGAAAGCTTAAAATACAATCAATCCCAAAACTTTAATTGATCTTGGGCTTAGATGATTTTTTTTAAAAATAAGTCATCAATTTTATAATCAAAAAGCGCAACTTATAGTATTACTGAAAATATCTTAAGTGCTACTACAAACTACAAACCAAAAATATTTATGATGAGTTGCATGGGAGAGTAATAGCAGCCCCAAAGCTATAAATGCTATTACCCTATCTTTGGCTCATCATAAATATTCTTAGTTTGTTTCAGAAAAAAGGTTGTTTTTTTTTGAAAGACTGATAACTCTATTTAAAATACACCCTCTAGTAAGTTGCCCTACTTCATGAACTTGCCCCAATACATCACTAGCATCTTCTGATATCTTTGTTTCTCTGGTATCATCACATGATTTTAAATGATAAGTTATCTCAGAATATTCTGATAAACTTTCAAATGTTAGAGGTGAAGTATATAACTTCCCATCTTTCATCAAATATGAAAGATTAATGCGCAGATTTTTAACTTTGAGCTCTCTTTTTATAGGCCTAAATTTTCTTTCGTGAATATAAAAGAATGACTTTTGAGAAATGTTTGAGTCTGATAGTACTGATTTATATAATTCTTTTCTTTTTTCTTCTTGCTCAAAAATATTTTTAACATCATTAATATTTTTAATATAAAGCTCATTTTCTTTTTCCTTTAACATTTTTGATATTACACCAAAGTGACCATCAATAATGCTTTTTCCATGACATTCAACAAAACAATTATATTTTATAGAACCCTTAATATATTTAGGTGCCTCTTTAAATAAGTAATATAAAAATTCATATGATCTAAAATAATTTCCATTATCAGTCCACACTTTTATATTTTTTATTTTTTTAAATCTATCTAATTTAAGAAGACTAATTAGACATTCATCTGAAAATAAAGAATCATGTGATAACATTTGAGAAAAAAAATCATGATATTCATATTTGATTTTATTATTTTATTTAAAAACCAATGCAAACCCTAATAACAAGATAGGTTTTTTGAATAAAAACAATTATTGGTCTCAATTGGACCAATTCCACCCTTTAAGTTTTCTTTATAATCTATAACTACAACACAAGACTCATTATCTAATTCATAAATATCTTTTTTATATTCCCTATTTTGATGAACATAAAAGTCTTGATGCTGATTAATAGTCTTTAAGTCATTGTCTATAGATTCTGGTAATGGTAAGTTTTTACTTTCATATTCTTCCTTCTTTTTTCTAGTGAATTTTTAAGTTACAAATATTGCACATATCAGTTTATTTTTTACTTTTTATTATATTTTTAGGAATTAATTTATAGTAAGTAGAAATTGAAACTGAAATTCCATTTTTTAATTTTATATTTTCATATATTTCTTTTTTTATTTTTAAGAGAGAGTATTTTATTGCAGTTGAGTATTCACTCATCTCTTTTTCTATATCTTTATAAATTTTCTTTCAGGCACTTTTTTTGTAAACTGGCTTGTTTCAAAAGAATTTTCCAGCAATTTTTTAATTATTTTTTAGTTATTTCTTTTTTTAATGAATAGTTATTATTTTTTGGCTTTTTTTTGTTTAAGCTTACATTTTTATTTTTATTTATTTTTCTTGAGTATTCAAACTCACTTTTGGTTATATTAAAACCCATATCATTAAGCTCTTTTAAAGAGTAACTGGAAGTAACCAGAGATTGCAAGGCTGGGAGATGCTTTTGGGGAGAAGATTTCATGAGATACTTTAAGTATTCAATGAACTCATTGTCTTTTTGAATTTGAATAGTTGGCAGGAACTGAGCTTTCCCAAATTCAGTTTGAGTAAGGAAGTGCTTGATGAAATTATCAAGATCATCACCAGCAATATAGAGGAATGCCTTTTTTAACATTGCAATTCTTTCTCTTTTTGTTGAAGCTCCCAGGGAAAAAAGGGTAGCATGGCAGAAGTAAATTTAACTGAGGACATGGTAGTATTTTGAATCTGTAATTAGGTCAAATCTCTGAAATGTGCCTTAATGATGGAGTAGCTCTGATCAGAATGTGGCCTTTGAATGGGGTCTTTTGGCTTAGAAGCTTTGTGGTACTTTAGCTCTTATATACCAAGCTAAATGACATCATTCTGAAAGAAATGGTGTGATAGCTTTTACTATAGTTTGAACTTGAATTTATGTTTGTAGAATTAATTAAATACCCAGTTTTCATGCACAAGTGATACATGTGAAGCAGCATAGCATCATTATTACATCATATCCTCTTTTTAATCAATGCAAATCAATTAAAATGATGTATTCAGTTAACTGTAACTCTTCTGCATATTTTTAAAATTATAAAATATTAAGGAATTCTATTTAAAGAATGCTTAATTTGAGGTTCAAAGCTCACTTGAACCTTAAAATTAATCTAAATAGTGATAAAAACATCCTAACTTCAAACTGCCATAAATCCTAAATAATTGAACTTTTTAAATAAAATAAAATGCCAAAATAAAGCTCTGAATCTTATCTTTAATTTCGTCAAATAAAAAAGATGCTTTGTATATTAAAAAGAGTTTTTATTGGCTTAAAGAAATCTTAGATTTTATTATCAAAATAATAGAATAAAATCTGACATATGCTCTTTTAAATTGCTTTTGCTTTAATATTCTATATAGTATACATATTAATATTTTAACACCAATAGAAAGATAAGATTCTTAGCTTCATTTTGATAGCTTACAGTGTAAAAAAATATTAAATATTTGTTAAATTATTAATGTTTTAAATATAAAATGTGTAATTAGTTACTTTTTCACAATTGAACTGTGTTATGCTGCGACTTGAGCAGCATGTGCATTAGAAAATGGCCCAATCCCTAAAATAATGACCCATATAAGGAGAAGTCAACATTTAAAGAAGGTGCTAAGGAAAAGAAATTGAGTGAGCTAACACCTTCAATAATAGTTCAAACACTTATCATATGGGGATGGTTAATTTATATCAACCTCTTTCCAGATCTACAAAAGCAATGCAAGAAGTAGATTTTTATCTGTAAGAGGTTTGTTGTGTTCTGAGGCGCGGCACAGACACACAACAGGGAATCCTAACCTTAGGATTGGATCTGTACTAAGTCTCGGTTAGATGACAGGGAAGGCAAATGTGTTTACCTTGCGGCCCTGGAAGAATAATCTCTACTAGTTGTGGCTAGAGAGAGGCGCGGAAGTACAAAAGACACAGAGACAAAAATGTGAATAGAACTTAATTTTTATTGGTGAATATGAAATGGAATATATAGTGGTGAGGAAAACCACAAAACACTACCTGGATGGTAGGATCACTTGCAATCAGCATGAGTGGGGCAAGTGAGTTGCACAGGATCCAGAAACCAAACAATTGTACTTCCTGATTCAGACATCAACTCATTTCTAGAAGCAAAAGCAAAAGCGAGGGATTTGTCTTTTAAATGACCCGCCAAAGGCAAAATCAAAACATGGTGAATAGCAGTATTCATGATAAGGTTGCAAGATGACAGACTTTTCAAGGTCTGTTATTGTCAGGGTTCTCCTTTTTATTTTAAGCTGCTAGTAATTTTCAGAATTATCAATATCAGTTTTCTACTTCAATCATTGGTCATATGCACATCAAATTCTATTATCCAAATAATCCTTATCCTTTTCATTGCCCTGCAGTTCATTATTATCTATTTTAATGGTTAAAATTCAAGTTCAAAGTTACCTTTCAACCCTGGACAATTCTCAAACCCAGGATCTAACAATTAAGTTGGTTTTAACAGTTCCAAACCCAGTTACCTTTTGCTTTTTGTTCTGGCTTACGCCAGCAGTTCAGACTCTATTTTTCTGCCTTCCTGCTTGCTTCTTGCTTTATTTTCAGCTGCTAAGCTGTAGCTGTTGCCTCCATTGTTCTCCTTTAAACTTGACCTAACTTTAAAAGGTTAAGACAAGAACACATGCTTCCAAATGATTTTACCACTATCAAAAACATCTAACCACCTTTAGTTAGTTGTTCTTTCCCTCAATTTTACCTCAAAAATTCAAGCTGAAATAAAAGCTTATGTTTCTCTCCAGTCTCAACTTAAGTTGAGATTGTTTGACTTGCACCCCAAAAAGGTACTTGTTAGGTTTTGTGGCTTGTGTTTCTCTTTCAATTTTTAATCTTAGTTTAAACTTAATCCATGATTCCTTGACTTTATCCTTCACCAGTTAGGCAGTTTTTATAGTAGCACCCACAATTTAATTGTTGATAGTTTCCATCCCCTGCTAGTGCAGACCATTTCCCAGACTTAAAAAGTGACTTTTTAACCAAATTTTAGTCATTAAGACTGGTCTCTATTTTATTTTCTTAGGGTTAATAAATCATCTTAGTCCTTATTTTACTTTGTATAAGCTCTTAGAAGCCTTAGTTCAGTTACTATTGCAAACCCTGCCTAATTTTTTATATTTGACCAATATAAACATTCTTGGGTTAAAGGCTTTAGTTTATAATAATTTGCCCCAAGCCTTCATACCTTACAGTTATAGCCTTTGTAGGCTATCCAGATTAATAAGAGGGGTACATAATCTCCCTATAAACATATCTGCTTTTTTGGTCCACCTAGATCTATTTATTGGCCTGATATTACTTCCTGTGAGAAAACCTTTTTCTCACTAAGAAAAACAGAAAGCTGGGATAGATTCTGGAGTCTTTCTGGCCTATCTGCACCTACAAGCTAGTTCCCTGAGCCATCTTTCATGCAAGATGCTTTCATGCCATTGCTCACAAGTTCCAGTCTATCATCTGGGATGGGTTGTTTGGGTCAAACAAACCGTGCCACAGCCTCTTTGTCAACAAACCAGGTGATGGCAGCAGCGGTATGATTGGCAGCTGCCCAAGTGTGAGAGAGGGGATAAACTAACTAAGCTTGGCTCCCATCCCAGGGAAGGACCTACCAGGACGCCATCCAGCGCAACATGGGGATGTCTGCTCCAACAGTGGGCCATAAGGGCAATGCAGGGATACTGTAATACCCCAAAACTGTGGGTACCACTTGCAACAGGTATGGTAGTAGGTTGGCAAATTGGAATCCAGTCAGGGCGGTGATGATTGGGTATATGGTCATCAACCAGCAGAAGACCTTAGCGTGGACATTGTATCTTCCAAAGCTCCCGGCAAAGTAGGTTAATACATAGTACATGGAGGTGTACACTGCAATGGAAAGTGTGGAATGTGGGGACACCAGGGGAGGCCAGGGTCCAGTATGGGAGGAGTTGAGTTGACCAGGGTCATAATGAGGGTCATGGCCTAGCCCTTCTGGAGAGGGCCCAAAGAACTCTGATCCCTGTTGGTAGCCTCCAATCCCAAGGCATGCTGTGAGCACAGCTGTGAAGATGAGATGGTTCATCTTCCTTGGATTGGAGGGAGGTTGGCTGGGACTAACTATTAAAGTTGGCTTAAGTTTGTTAAATAGAATTTCACTTTATTGAGGGTATTAAGCTCAATAATAGCACAAGCTATTACTGAGGGGGGTTCCCCTATTTATAGTGCTTCCCACTTGCAAAATTTTGCAAGTGGGAATGAAAGCAAGGGATTGGGGAGCCCAGAAATTTGGACAAGGTGATTGGGAATAGGGTTTTGAGCAGGTGACCAAATTCTTGTTCCTTGACAATCTGTTGGGGGTTTGGCCATTCTTGACTGGAGCCAATGGTTTTCCCTGGGAGTGGAGTCAGGTGATGCTGAAGGCTCATGGGATTTTCAAATTCTATTTTTACTTTGGGAGGCTTAGGTTGACTGGGGTCTGGACTCAACTATTTGATTTGGTCCCCTGAATCCCATTGTCTTGGAGTTGAATTATTCTTAATTTTTGAAACTTGATTTTTCTCATCTTCTGGAGAGTCAGAATAATTTGTAGAATCTGAACCTTGGATTTGCCCTTCTTCTGAAGGGCAGGGATTGATCAATAATTTTTCCCCTACAACCAGGGACTTTTCTGATTGGCTGCAGATGATGGTGACTTCTGATTGGCTGCAGGATTGGCCCTGGGACCCAGGTGGGTGTCTGGCAGCTGACTGGGGCCCGGGGAGCAAGCGGGTGGGCTGGCGGCAGGCACACTGGCGGCTGGGTGGGCAAGCAGGCAGCTGGCAGGGGCCTGGCTGGCGGGCGGGCAGTGGGGGTTTGGCAGGCGAGCAGAGGGTTGGCAGGAGGCCTGCTGGCAGCTGGCTGGGTGCGGGGAGGCTGGCAGAGGGTGCTGGTGGGTGTGGCAGGTGCCTGCCCAGATGATAAATTAATCCGGCATCTACTAAAATCTGTTTTTTCCTCAATTTGATTTTTATTTTCCCCAAATAAAGGGGGAAATTCTTCATTAAATTTTCCTCTTTAATTGGGCATCCTCCTATCTTTTCCCAACATTTCCCTTTGGTCAGGATTTGATTTATCTCAGAAATATTCCTGACAGATACTGTAGTGAAATCAGTCCTTGCTTCCACCAGCAACATGCCAGATAACAGCCAAGGTGTATAGCCAGGAGAAGGTTTGGGTTGCCGCAGAGGGCCCTGGTTGATGAAAACCTTGCTAGTAACCTCAGGCAGAGGGACTAGCCCTACAGGCACAAGAGGATGAGGAGTCATTTCCTGGGTAAGGGTAAGGTCTTGCTTGTCATAAGCAAGGTTTTGGATGGGAACACCACCAGAGATATCTGTGAGCCAGGTTTGAGGTGATGTCATGAGTGACAAATTCCTGTTGACAATGCATGTGGTAGAATCCCAGCTATGGAATTTGAGCCCCAAAACCCTGCGGGCTGCCAGCTTGCAGGCCTAGCTGCCCGGCTGTTTGCGTTTTACTGGGCTCAAACCAGAGCCAAATTTGACTTTGGAGAAACTCCTGAAACCTATCAACCTAGAGTTGCATGCGCCAATGTATTGCCTGCAAAAGGATCCTGTTAGTCCCACCAATGAGAGCACGAGCCCAGCCAACAATCCTGAGATAACTGAGGCCACATCTGGTAAAGAATTGAAAAAGCTTCCTGTAGAATGTGGGCCGCCTAAGGATGACAAATCCTGCACCTCAAAAGGGAAATTCAAATTTCTCATTCTGCCCCAGCCAATGAGAGATCTCCCAAGAAGGACGCCATCAGTGATTTCCAAACCATAGAAGACATTATCCCCCGGCCCAGAAGGGTTTTCAAAAGGTTTCTCCATAGCAGATGGGTATACTTATACCCTGGGCTGCCAGGAAGTTACTCATCACCATTCTTGCAATAAAGTGACATGAACCTTTGGTTCAACCAGGTTATTTCATATTTGATTTTAGTTCTATTTCAATTGCAGTCTATCTCCTGCGGCTCTGTATCCCATACTTATCAACCCCAAGAAACCATGGACTGACCGCCTGAACTATATCGTCCACCAGGAGCTCCCTTTGGCCTGGTACATTTCACCAAATATTCACCCAACCTGGCATATTTGGAATTCACCTTAGAGGAAATCCTGATCTATGGCCCTGAAGCCAGGACCAGAGAGATTGAAACCATTGGTTGAGAAGGAACCAGGGTCACTATACATCTCATGTTGTTCTGAGACAAATATAACTACTTGCCCACCTACCTAGTTCCTATGACGCCAACTCTCACCCTGTGGCCAACTGCCTGCAGGAATCAGTTACAACCAATGAATCTACCTCCCCTCAAATATTTGGGGTGATGTACATCACTCTCACTGGCCTTATTGATCCAATGGTGCCTGCCAGTGGGCCCTGGGCAAATTGTTATCTTAAATTGTAAAGTTAGCTCCAAACTTGTGGTGGGCCCTTTCCTCAGGACCTGCGGGCCGCCCACCCACCAGTTCTCAAGAACCCCCCGCAGGCTGGATCCCTGACAGGTGAGGTGAGAGTCATTTCCTGGGTAGGGGTAAAGTCTTGCTTGTCATAAGCAAGGGTTCAGATGATAATTCTACCAGAGATGTCCAAGAGCCAGGTGAGAGTGAGGCAGGAGTGGGCACAGGCAGTGGAACTGCCAGGTAGTGAGGAGTTCCCACCACAAAATCCGCGCTAACCCAATAACATATGAGAGCAACCGGCCTAGAAGGGACCAGAGGTCACTAGTGAGGACCATGAAGTCTACCAACCCTGACAGTGTAACATGCACTGCACCAAAGGGTTTGGTGGACGCGCCTTATCAGCAGCTCTGAGATCTTGCCAGCAGCCAGGCCATGGGGTGGCCGGAGGAGGCATAGGGATCAAATACCTGGGCTGGGATCTGTATTTGTCCCTAAAAAGATGGGGCTATACTGTGTACCTGTAATCTTCTTTGCCAAAGGTTTCAGGGTTGCAGGACCCTGCCCAGAGGCCGGCACAGAGGATTTTCTCTAAGGTGAACTCAGAGAAAGCCAGGCTCACAGGATAGTTGGTGAAATGTATTGAACCAAAAAGAGTACCCAGAGGATTAAAAGGTACAGGTGCAGGGTCCACAGGTCCTGTTGACGTGATGGCAGGAGTGGCAGGGCCTGTACAGAGATGAAAGAAAACAAGCATAACATAAGGCAGGATAGGATTGAACCAAAGGTTCATACCCGCTTTATCACTCAAGACAACAATGGGGGTTGGTCCCAGCCTGGCAGGTATTTATACTGCTCTGCCAGGTCTTATCATTAGGCTGGGATTCTAGAGCTGGCAGGGCGGCATCAGGCAGGGCCGGTAGCTATTGGCTGTTGCTGGAGGATAGACTTATAAACCTTTCTATCCGTCAATCCAGTTATTTGTGCTGGGTGGTTGCAAGGCAAGTGCCAATTATTGGGCTTCAGGCGGGTTTGGGACATCTCTTATTGAGGGGATTGCTAATTTCACTGCCCGATCTGCCAGTGTTGTGAGTAACCACTTTGAAGAACCTTCTGGCATCAGATGTGGGTGGGCTATTTGTGGATTCATGTGGCAATGTCCAAGATTTTGGTACTGGAAAATTCACATCAAAATTGCTCTCAGGGTTGCTCTTGATGGGATCTGAGTGGCTATGCTCATGGCCTTCTGAACTAGCAGGCCGCAGGGAGTAGAGACCCAGGTTCAATCCTTGTCCTGGATCTCACTTTGATATTAGAAGTGAACTGTCATGTGTGACAGTCAGTAAAAGTTGGTCTTGGTAGACAATGTACCACTCCAGGATATCTCTCTTGAGGATGGGTAGGAAGATCTCTTGATGAGGGGTAGCCATCCCACCAGCACTTTGTCCTTTCTTGGGTGGGATTATCTTAAACCTGGGCCATAGATTGAACCTTCCCTGATACCGCTGCTACAGCAGAACTTATTGTGGTTTGGTATTTGGATTGGGGAGGATACTGGGCTTAAAGTGAAGGGCAGAGGTTAAGAATAAGATGGTAGCTTTATTTATAACTTAATACTGTTATGATGTGAAGGGAAGCCACTGATGTCAGGACTGAGATTTAAGTCTCAACTGATATTTGCTATTTTGTTGATATTTATGCCAAGACTTCTGTTTGCTTGTTTGTTTCTCCTTTACCATCTTTGGTCGCCTATATTGCCGTGAATACTAAACCATTTCAGCCCAAATTGATGTCAGCCAAAAGCCCTCAATTCCAGCTTTCAGAATCTTACTCTTGACAATATATTTCTGATTCAAAATTATGAGTCAATCTCACTTAAACATAATTCTCCTATCATCTCCTTTTCATAGGATTGGGTATAAAACCCTCACAGTTCTATTATTCCAAGCAATTCAATCTCCTCCTGTTTAGGCTTATGAATAAAACTATTGTCTCAATCCTAGCTGTATCTCTTATATCCTTGGGAATTAGTAATTTGTTGGTGATGGTTGAGCACAGGCTTTGATACAACTGCAGCTGTTGTTGAAAAAGTCTGAAGTCTTACAACTGATTCACAAGGAGCGGTTTTGAGGCATGATCCGAGTATGGTTCGTGTTCTGGATCACTTATTGAAGGGCTGTTGTCTGGGATTGGTCTTGTCCTAATTTGAGGAGATTGTCTGTATCTTGATGTTAGAAAGGGGAGTGATTATGCTGTTAGATATGTTGTGGGGTGACTCTATGAATGGCCCCTGCATGCTGTGAGATATGTTGGTGGGTGAGGTGTTGACCTTGGTTGCAACCAAAGGTCACCGCCTTAAAGAAGAGTTTGATTCTGGCTAGTTCGATATTTGGTTGGCAGATCGAACTCTGGTTGATTACTTTCTTAATGCTAGCGGGTGTGAGGAATCAAACCCACCCAGGTATACGTAGTGAGTAGATAATAGCTGTAGTCGTCTAAAGATAGGTATGCCGGCTATATGTAATGATTAACAGACTATATTTGTTGGATATACTATTTTATAAACCCAAAGCAAGCCTACTCATATATCCTGGCCTAACCGCTTGATACTTTCTGGTAAGGGTTAAGTATCCAACATTTAATGGGCTAAGGAAGGAGGGAAGAATTACAGAGCGGTGGTGACGGTGAGTGACTTGGCGTGGATTAAAACGGTGGGTGGGAGGCCGCGGACTAGTCCTTCTAAAGACTCGACGTAGGCCTGGGAGCTGGTGGGTTCATCGCCACACCCAGGCTCGGGAGCAGGCAGAGTAGAGAAGATCAGAGCAGTCTTGGAAGACTGAAGCCTCATGAGGTTGTTAAGCACACGATGCTGTGCAGAGGATGGCAGCTCGTTGAAGTCTTTGGGGGGATGGGCGGGAGGATGGGTGGGAGAGAAATGGTCCAAATCAGATAGATAGTCTGACATTTGATCGGAAAGCTGGCTGGTATCGCTGGAGTTGGTGGGGGAGTTCGGATAGGTATTGGGGTAGGTGTCCATGCCTGAGAGTTCAGGAATAGGTACGTTGATGAGTAGAGACGAAGCCAGGGGCATTGGCTCTTCAGTCAGCGGAGCTGCAGAGATGATGGACAAGGTGCGAGGAAGGAATATGGAATCATACGCTTCGACAGCGCCTGAGTCTAGCCAGAACACCCGAAGCTCGGCTGGGACGCGGAGAGTCTCCAGCAGCATGCGCACACGTGCCTTTTCCTCTTCGACATCAGCTTGATGCTCGACAAAGCAGCACACGCGCAAGATGTACCGATCGCGCCACTGCGGTACCATGTGCAGGATGCAGCCGAGCTGGAGCACCATCGTATACGAGTCAAAGTTAGTGGCGGTATGACAATCTGCCCGTGTCATTTGGATGGGCCACAAGTCGATATAGCATGCAGTGGTATCGCAGTCCCCTATTTTTCCTGGCAAGCAGGGGGGTAAAGGTGTCTGGTTAAAATCGAACGCCACCGCCACCGCCTTCCCCAATAGTAGCGCATCCTCAATAATCCCAACGTAATTGGAGACAGAAATAGGAAGCTCCGACTTCATCGCATCAGTAGGCAGCGGGCCAAGAAGATTGTTCAGTGGATGTTCCGGCTGTCTAGGCGAAGTGGAAGGGCGAGCATCAAAGGAAGAATCGCTGTCGCTATCTAGACGCGTAACGCAACCCATGCGATAGTGGCGCAAGTTGAACGCCCCAAGCACGAGAATATTGGGAGTCATTCCGCCGAGTCCAGATCCGAGAAGCAGGTTACGAGCGCCCAATCGCTCGTTGGTGGCAATTGAAAGCTGCGTAAAGGCCTTGATTTGTGTGACATCCACAAATCGCAACCAAGCCACTTTCTGCTGCTTCAATTCGGCGAGCTGGTCACGCATATCGCCACGCAGGATATGACCAAGCATGTAAAGCGAGCCTTTCTTGAGGGCGTTACAAAACTGGATCAGCTGGAAACTCGACCGAGGATCATTGACCAGCAGAAGGATCTGAGGACGCCAAAACTTTACATGCTCCTTGCGCGAGTCAAGTCGCAGCAGGTATTTGCGCACCTGATGGTAGATTAGGCCCTGAGTGACATCGCCCCACGACTTGGGGGGAGATAGGAAGTGGATCAGCCCAAACATGATCAACGCAAACACTGTTGAAAGAAGCGCATTGAGAGGATCTACATAGAACATTGCTCCAAAACATATCACAACCCCCACGAACGCCGTCCATCCTTTAAAGTACCGGAAGGACGGTCGGAAGTTGGGTGCAGCCCCCGCCTTGAGCAGGAAGCACGCAAGATTTGTAACACCAAACGTCAGTACGAAAAATATCGTCACCACTCCTGCAACCAGATTAATTTGGCCAATGAATATGAAGCATTGGCACAGAGCATAAGTGAGCAACAGGCCAAGGATAGGCTCATCACCTTTGCTGGTGCCATAGCCAAGGATTTGCAAAATCGGAACCAAGTTGTCCCTTGCCATCGCCTGCAAGATCTTACTCGCTGCCATGTAGCATCCCAAAGCAGAAGATATCGACGTGGCCAGGACACCAATATTCACCAGGGGAGGATAAAAATTAATCTAGCTGGGTTATTTAAGAAAAGCGGGGGGAATTACGTGAGCCAAAACAGCAAAATCAGACTGTAACGTCTTCCGAGAGGTGGAGGCAGCAAAGAGAACTGTCATGGTGATATAGGCAACAAACGTAGTGAAGACAGCACAAAGGGTCCCTTTAGGTATGGACTTGCTAGGGGTCTTGAGATCTCCAGACATGGAAGCCCCTGCCATGATACCAATACACGCTGGAAAAAGAACGCCAAACAAATATTGAAAACTTTTTTTCCGAGGAAGGATCTGGCCAAAGGTTCTCCATGAGAGTCTCATAGTTTGGGGAGTGATAAAATACCCCACTTTGGTCGTCATTAAAGGAAGGGCGAAAAAGAAAGGTGGCAAGGATGGATAACGTAGATAAGAGGAGAAGGAATGCAAACCCCATACTAACCCTAGCTACCACTTTAGACCCCAAAAAGCATACCAATAGAGCCAGAATAAGAACTATAGTCCCATATAGGAACTCCGAGGAAGCATCAAAAGGTAAGAACTTATAAATACTGCCATGATCCGCCCCAAAAAATTCCTCAACCCCTTCCACAGTCGCCAAGGAGTTCAATACTACATTAAGTGTGGTCCCCAGATAAACGATAGTTCCAATACTACCTTTGTCCATTTAGAAAAGAATTGCCATTGTTGTAAATACCTCCAAACTCGGGTCCAAGAGACCGGGATATCATGTAATAGGGGCCACCTCCTAAATGTTTGTCAGCACGTGTGTTTTTACGAACAAATATTAAGCTGGATATACCTCTAACGGTTCCGTTGGTTGATATAGCAGATAGAGAAAGTGTTGTAAAGGTAGTTATCGAGTAACCACACACAAACATTAAAAGCGTAACCAGCAGCCCAGCATGACCAATCACAAACCCAAGCCGAAGATATAAGATAACACCCCAGATATTGAGGATGACAGGAAGAAAAGCACCTTCAAAAGTACCCAGCTTGCCCCGGTGAGCGAGCTTGTCCTGGGAGTTTCTTCTGGCAGAAGGTCTGTTGTTGGAAGCGTGTGGCCTCAACAGAGGGGTTGTAGAGTTCTCTTCGGGAATAGGGCCGATGGATTGCTGCAGCCGGGAAGGGAATCTGGGCTGCATTTGGATGATTACGATAGTAGCTCTGCTGCGAAAGAGCAGTACTGGGGTCGGCAAGATGCCTCTGAAGCTCGTCGATCTGTGACCCGGCTCGGCTGACGAACTTAGACATTGTCCAGGTCGCTTGTTTTGATTTACTCTTGCAGGCCTGGTTAAAAGAAAGTCAGCTTAAACCCCCTACTTTATTATTCTACATCCACTATCACAGTGCTAATGTGCCCCCATCAGGTCGGTGGCCGTACCTAGTGTGCATAAACATTTGGATTATCCTTGCTTGGCATGGCTAAAAAGACATAATCTAATGGTAGCAAGCCATCATCCTACCGTCAACCATTCGGTACTGAATCTGACGTTAATATACATCGGCATGCTTCAATGGCACTTGGAAGAATGCACCATTCTTCAGCAAAGTTTAAGAATTCCACTAATCATCAGATCTACCTTTTGAATAAGCTGATTTCACCTGCGCCATCCATGACAAGTAGGGCTGCGGCGTCCCATCCCCGGACAAAACCCGGATTCCGTCCGAAGTTTCTGAAACCGCGGAAGGTAATGTATTTTCTATTTAAAGCTGATTTTAAATCCTATCTTCCAGAATGCCGGATAAAAGAATATCTTTGTCTGGGGGTGGGACGCCGCAGCCCTAATGACAAGTCTCGTTCACACAAACATTTAATTAACCCAAGCAAGTCCCATAAACCTCATTCTAAAGATAAACAAACTGCAACTCATGCTTAATTTCATCCAAATCTCATAACTCAACAAAAACCATAACTAACTTTGAATTCATAACAGACCCCCGATTAATCCTGGCCATGACATCAAAACTTTGCCAAATATTTACACTGCCAAGTATCTAATCCCATATGCTTACCTGCTTACCTTCCGCTACATCCCAAAAAGGTACACGGCCTATGCCAAGCTAGAGGTATGAATTTGGAAAGTGACCAGGCGTATTGGAATAAATCCATGTTCTGGATAGAACTTGGATCTGGTGGAGCACATGAAAGTAGGAGGGAGCAAATGCTCGATCCAAACGTGGCCATCACATTTTGCAAAATGGAGGGAGTGGCTTTTGAAATTTCCCGCAACAACAGTTCAGAGTATAAGTTTGCAACCTTTGAAAAACTGATTGACTGGAGGGAGTCAAGGGACCAGATTTAAACTTCCATTTTGATGATCCTTCACCATAACAATAGTTCAGTGACATGACAATCAGCCACTTTTTTATTTTTTTTAATTTTTTTATAGACATGACTGTCAGGGTACCGCGTCCCAGGGAAAGGACTGTTAGCCTCAGCTGCCAACTTGCTCTGCTGGGTAGAGGGTAAAGCCCACCATAGGAGGGGTGCTAACTTGATGAGATAAGATGCTGATTGGCCTACTAGAGCCCAGGGTCCAGCAGCTGGAACCATAGTGTCAACTAACCCAGCCAAGGCGATGTAGGCAATGCCTGCATATTGGGTAGCTGTGGGAGGAGTCAGATCTGGGGTGGGGTGTAGGCGGTCAGGTTTGGGTGTTAGGGGTGCTTTCATATCTGTCTGAAAGGCAGGCAAATAGTTGTATTCCATATGGGGTCTTGAGGCTGGTTGCTGGCACCAGGTATCCTTGTAGAAGGCTGTTTGTGGGGTTATCTGTTGGGCCAGGTGGTCTGGGCGGGGGGAGTCACCTTCACAGTAAATTCCCTGTACTCTGGTTTAAGTGGATAGTCAGATAAATGCAGTGGCCCATTGGGTGCTCCTGGTGGACAATAAAACATGGGCCAGGTTTTGGGAGCTTCCTCAGGAATGCGGGCTGTCAGCCCAAGATTTTTCTGTTGGAACAGTAGTAAAATGGAAAACAACCAAGACAAAATAAGGAATAAATTGGTAGAACCAAGGTCCCATAATCTTATTTTAGTTCAGAATGCCAGTACCAATTTTCAAGACTTCATGGAGTTTAAATACCATTTCAAATGCTAAGTTTGGAATCTAGCCCATCACCTGATTGCTAAGTTGCTCAGCTTCTTCTGGGCCAAAAGCTCTGGCCCCATCCTGGATCTTTTGGCCCATCATTTCTTCTGCTGGAATGACTTCCATCTGACGGTCCAACAATAATATTCTCATGGCTTCATCATTGCCACTGGTGTTCCTGTCATTCTGGATCAAGTGACCTTCAGAAACCCTAAGCTGGGTCAACCCTGGTCCCATGGTCTGAACATCTCCGGGAGTCACTTCAAGGTCATCAGAGACCCAGAGATCATGTGGCCCGGAGGCCCGGACTTCTAACCTATCATCTGAGTTTCCTTGAGACTTCAAATTATCAAGCTGAGCAGCAAATCCCCCCTGGATGACCCATCAGTCAATATAGGAGTGACAGCATGTTGGTTCAGTGCTTCTAGCAATCTAGACTGGCCCAGATTAATCACTTTCATATGAGGTTCCTCCATACTTTGCAAATCTGTG
This sequence comes from Entomophthora muscae, assembly GCA_014839935.2. Taxonomy (NCBI): domain Eukaryota; kingdom Fungi; phylum Entomophthoromycota; class Entomophthoromycetes; order Entomophthorales; family Entomophthoraceae; genus Entomophthora; species Entomophthora muscae. The sequence continues at coordinate 199,662 of QTSX02000100.1, forward strand.
CCCTGGCAGACCTGCAAATTTCCCTGATTAACCAGGTTTGAATCACAGCTTGTTGCAGCTCTTTCATTGGCTAGCCGCAAAAAACATGAGCAGACAGCCCGAAGGTCTGCAGGATCCTCATAACCATCAGAATCAGGTCCCAAGTTTGATTCTCCTAATTGGAGTTTTCCACTCATTTTGGGAGAACTGCCATTCATGACAATGACAATCAGCCACACTATCTTTCCCACCCATACTTGAACATAAGTAGGATCAAGCCAAATCTATCTTCTAATAAAAATATTATTCTCACATTTTCTTCCCGCTGTAGGTCACTGTGCCAGAAGCAAACAAATTTGTATCCACCCTTGTGTTCTAACTGTTAGTTCAATGACAACAAGTTCATAAACCTTACCCTTTAAAACCCAACTCACTATTACTAAAAGAAATCCATATAAACCATCTAAGCCATTTATGATGCACTAGATCCTTTTCTATTGATCAATACAAAAACTGGATCTTGATCATCAAACAGAACTATACTCAGAAACCAACCCATCTACTATTAAAGATCCAACCATGGCAGGGGTTTAAGCTACCTCTATTTCTTGCAGATAACTGTCATGGTAAGTTTCATAATACCGGGGACTATTTGGCTGAGTAGGAAAGCTTGGAAAGCCAGGAAACCTTTAACAAAGCTGACTGATTTAACAGATTTGAATCAGACAGTTGATTGCAAATGGGTTACGGCTGCTCCAGTTTGCCGGTCAAATCTGATTCCCTTCTGTAAGTTGACGTTGATAAATCAACATAATTTAAGGGTCATCAGATATGAACTTATTTATCAGCATGGTTGTCAGAAATTGGTCACCCAAGGGCTCTTTGCAACCTGGACCAGATACTCACTTGACAATGTATGTCAGGAACAAATTCCTGACATCATTAATTATCCTTAAGGGATTTTAAATTGTTTTCAATTATGATTTGGATTTCCTAAAAGACATCTCAACAAATTCCCTGATTATTCAATTCCTCTGATGATTGTTTCACCTTCAGGGTATTGTGAAACTCTATATTGCTTATCACCAAAATCCAACTGCAATATTTCATGCTTGTGATCAACTCTGAGCTCAACCATTTTGCCCCTGATACGTAACAGAGGTGTTTGAGATCTCCTGATATTGGATCTTATGGTTATCTAAATGGGTAATGCCCTTCCTTGATTCTTGTTTGTTTAATAAAAACCTTTATCCTTTTGCCAATTCCAAGATTTACTGCTTGCTATAACAGTTTGAAATAGGAAACCTAGCTAGTGCCTATAATAATTACTACTAATATTGGTGGTGGCTTGGGTGTATTAGCTTTGCTACTATGTATGACTCTCTTCTTGATCTCCTAAAACACTGACTTGGTACTATTGGTTGTGATTCCTGCTATGAAGAATGTGAGCGCTACTGCTGGGTTGATGAAAAAGGCCACCTTGCCTGAAATCAATATGGAATACTGGATGGAGTACAGAGATCTTATTCTGATGAAGTAGATCCCTGACAATGTGGAAGAAATAGGAGCCCAGGATCTAGGTGGTATTGCTTAGTCAATTTTTGATATATATTGAATAGTTTTCACTGTTTCAACTATAAGAGTTGAGTCCTCCCAAAAATTTACTCAATAAAAATCATACATCCCTTGGTCTAATTTACATTTTAAAATGCATCCTGTAGTTGGATTGTTGCACTACATTTCCTACAATCTGATTCTAAGCCAGATCATTACCAGAAGATGGGGCCCTGCAGTTGGAACTTTGTTGTTGGCACCTCCCAATGTTAATCCAATGCCTGCCAATCTTGGAGTTGTCCCCCCTGTCCTTGAAACTGAAAATTGTGTTGCATCTCAATGTCCTGAATTTTATTCTGAAAATACTCTGATGCTTTCACAGGCTATTTATCTTGGGCTACTTTGGTTAGGATTTAATTATTTTGCTTAATACTAGTATCTCAATTGAAAATCTCACAAAACAATATCTGAAGCCATGTTGGTGGTTAATAAGTAATTATATGGGCATTTGTGTGGTAATTCCCCACCATTTAGAAACAGCTCCACACTATCCTGCAATTTCCATCACAATAACTGGCCCCCTCTTTGTTTATAAGCAGGTTTGCTGTAAACTGTTGCACAGTAGGTTCCACATCTGAAGCGCTAAGCAAAACCAACCTATCTGTAAGCAGAACAAACTCCAGTGCATGCCAAGTCTAAGCCAGACAAACTTCAGACTGCAAACAATTCAAACATCTTTGGCTAACTGGCAAAAGCCCAACCAGGAAACATAACAAGGCTCACACAAAGTTTGAAGTTATATTAAACATTCAACAGCACATCCCAAACCCCAAACAAAGCACCCCACACAGCAGGCAGAGTAGACTGGGGCTGTTCCAGAACATATCTTGACCCAACCAGGATACCCATGCAGCACCAAGAAAAGGGATGAACATAAAAAAAGCTAGAGCAAACTGTAAGTGAACTTCCCAACTTTGGGATAAAAAAGCCACACATGATGCCTGATATTCACATCCTAAAATAGAAAACAACTGATCAACAGCAACCAGCTGCTATACAATTCAGAAAAGAGTCATTTCACTGGTCTTCCAGGCTGGTTATTTGTGTACATAAAGTCCAGGAACTATCCAAATTGGGACCCATGGTTACAATGAAACCCCAGCCATAACCCCTCAACCTTTATTGCTGTTACAGAACTAACAACTTCAAACCCCCAGCCAGGAATCAAACCTGCACCCAGCCACCAGGCGGGGGTGCAAACGGCAAGATTTTGCCCCCACCTGATTTTTCTTTGCAAAGCAAATTGTAAACACCCATCATGCGGGGAGTATTTTTGCAAGATAGTGTTATACCTGTGCTGTTTTAAAAGAGTTACATGGTGAAAATGATTATAAGATAGATAATATTCTTTATTAAGAGATAGTTATTATATAGCTGGTATGAATTTTGGATATCAGGAACATTATTGTGGTGATCACTTGGTTGGATGGTTGGAGGGTGGTTTGATCCTTGTAATGAGTTAAGTGCTAAATTGAGGTATCCATTGCATGGGATCATCATTTGCTCATGTAGCTGTTTCTGGAAATTTTTGTGAGATAAGAGGGCTAAAATAACTAAGTTTGGCTCCCATTCTGGTGAGACAAACCACCAGGATGCCACCCAGTGAATCACTGGGATGGCCACTCTAAGAGGGGACCAGAGGGAAGACACCAGGGACAGTTGAAGGAAGTAGGCATTCAGTCCCATCAACATGAGGACAGTGAGAAACTAAGGTGTATGAGAGGGAACAGGAGTTGGGACCTCAGGTGCCAGCAGGGGGTGGGATTGGCGCTCTTCTATAGAGGGGAAGGGGAGGGAGATTCTCTCTCTGCGGCAGAAGTGGGCAAAATGGAATCAGCAGAGTAAAAATCTAAGTTGTCACAAGTTAGACTCTTGACTAGGGCCTCTCCAGAAATGAGGAGACCACTCAGAAAGTGAAAGAGACTAGAAGGATCATTAACCACAAGAAAAGCTAAAGAGGAGAGGTAACTCCACAGATTGGGGGAAGTAGATCAGAGGAGCAACAAAAAGGGGGCCAAAGAGAACACTACAAATTTGAGGACTAGGAGTATCATAATTAAAATCTCCAAGAAATTTGGAGTTCAGAAGTACAATTTTAGATCTTCAAAGCAATAGAAATGATTGGGATATAGGTATCAAATAAAAATCTAAAATAAAATAGACTTAGAAGCCTATGAAGGACTTGGGGACAGCCTTGGGTGTCTTGTGCTGTAGCCAAAGCAAAGACAGGTTTGAAATAAAGCAAAATCAAGAAAAATAAAAAATAAAAGTAATAAATTATATAATTTAGCTTGAATTTTATAGATCAAAGTGAGTTTTTGAAAGAAAAAGTAAGCCAGATAATAACTATGTACAGTAGTTTTCAAACCTGTTGAGATAAACATATATTAGTCAGTTTAGAATGCATGGGCTCAGTCACAAAACAAATTTCAACTTGATAGATCTAAATAGAAGATAATTTCACAGAAAATGAGCAATATTTGGCAAAAATATCCAATCATACATCAACCTATTCAAACTGGGGACAAATACTTAACAATTCAATAACAAGTGTACAAAACACTAGAACACATGATTTTCAGTTACAGAATAAGTCTACTATGTTTACTATGTTTTTGGTGAACACATGAAACTCAGTCACAAAAGTTACAAACTTGATCTAACAACAGGCCTTAATAGCAACTGAAACAGACAATGTAAATATCAAATATCAAAAATCAAAACACATGAATGAATCTATAATATTGTTACCAGATCATCTTAATTAAGAATAAAATCTAGAATAAAAAGGAAATAAATATTCTGAGTATCTGTTTTGGGATTATAATCAATAAAAAGATCAAATTTATCCAAACTCATGATCAACAGTGCACATTTACAATCAATAATAATTAATATAGAAATCTAAAAATCTAATTAAAAATAAGCAGTAGTGACTACAAGCTTTCATGCTACTATATATGGAATGATAAAATTATAATAAATAAACTATATAGATAAACTGATTTTAATTTTCTTTTTTATACCAAATAGAAGCTTCACAACAACAGAGTAACAATGGACCTGTTGTGTGCTGCAGTCCTGGTTGCCCCATGGGTCAAAGAACAGAGTTAGTGCAACCCAAGTGCCTACTCAGGAAGAAGACAGGAGAGGAGAGTTCAATATTGACACTGCACTGACACAGCCAGTTCAAGGAGCGCAAGCTGCTAGGGGGCGGAGCATCAACCCCCAGGCCCAGAAGCTGACCCAAAAAGTCACTAATGTCATAAATGACAAACTCTTGTTAAAAATGCTCATGGAAGAATCTCAGCTACTGGATTCAAACCCCAAACCCCTGCGGGCTGCCAGCCTGCAGGCCCTTCTGCCCACGTTTTTTGGGCTCAAATCAGAGCCAAATTTGACTTCAGTGAAACTCCTGAGATCTACCAACCTAGAGTTACCTGCGCCTATGCCTTGCCAGCAAAAGGATCCTGTTAGTCCCACCAATGTGTCATGGCCTGGGTGGCTCCCAGGGAAACCTTTGATCAAGGGAAAGAGTCAAGCCTGGAAGGCCTAGTAGATGCCAGGAGCCATCCACATCACATAATTGGCAGCTGTGGCCCAAGGACGCCACACTCCCATGTGGGGTATCACTTGCTCAGTGAGCCCCAGCATGGTCAAGTAGGTAAACCCAAGCTTACTGTAATCATATGATGAAGCAGAAGAAACAAGAGGAAGTTCTCCTGTGGCAATGCTCATGATCAGGCTTGGCTGGGCAAGGTGGTGAAGTAGAGGAACACCAGAAAAGGAGAGGCACAGTGCAGGAGCAGGAATTATTTCTTGGTCCAGCACTCTAAGAGATAGGGTAAAGGATGGCAGTGGTTGGTTGGAGGCAACAAGAAGTTGCTCTGTTTCCCAGCGCTGATGTTGGTACTGGAGGTACTCTCTGTTTGAAAGCACCAGCGGTATAAAATTCTTAAAAATGTAATAAACCCCTGAAAAGTAAAAAGGCTCAGTGTGCACTAACCAACAAAAGTTTATTAAACAAATATATCAACAAAGAAAGGGGATGCCAGTGTTCCCAACTATATCCTGCTGGGAAACTGCAATTGGACTTACTGGCAACTCCTTATTGGCTGTCAATGAATTACTCTCAAGTTGGGTTCCATTGGTGACACCTGATTTGCCAGTTAGATGAATCCTTTCATTATTTTTGCCCTGGGGAAGCTGGCAGGGAAATTTTGGGCCATTTGGCAACCCAAGTCCCCATTCCTGGGTTTCAGAGGGTGTGGGCCAATTAAAATTTTTTTCTTGGCTTTGGGACGGTTTCCAATTGCCCCCAGGTTTGGCCTTGACCAGGGGTTGATTCCCCACTTGAAATTAAAGTTTCCTTTTGGTTAATCTGCATGATCAATGATGCAATTTTTTGGTTACACAAGCACTCAATTACAGGAGTTGAACCTATACAACATAGGGTTTTGTCTGGCCCATTCTGGGCCCTGACACAATGAGAGCACAGGCCTGGTCAGCAATCCTAAGATAACTGGGACCACCACGTCTGGGGAATTGAAGAAACTTTCTGTGGAATGTGGGCCACCCAGAGATGAAAAATTCTGTAACTTGAAAAGGGAATTTGAGTCTTCTCATTCTTATCCAGCCAATGAGAGATCCCCTGTGCGGGATGCCATTGAGGATTGCCAAACCCTAGTAGGTGGTACCACCTGGCCTGAGGGGGATTATAGGAGTTTTCCCATGGCAGATGGGCATACTTATACCATGGCCGTCAGGAAGTTGCCCATCACCTGTCAGGAATATTCTTGACATAAAACAGATCTTTACTGGTGTGCAACGCTGGGAAAAAATAGAGGATTTTCCTTTCAAAAATGCACAATTTAATCAGGATTTCCCCCCTTTAATTGGGGAAAATAAAAATAAAATAGAAGACAAAACAGAACCTGATAAACACCAGATCAATTTATCATCCAGGCAGGCGCCTGTCAGCACCCCAGCCAATCAAAAACCTCCATAAATTGCAGCCAATCAGAAAAGTACCTGGTTGCAGGGAAGAAATTAATGAATAATGACTGCCCTTCAGAAGAAGGAAAAATTAAGGATTCAGATTTTAAGAACTATTCCTGCCCAACAGAAGAAAGCCAAACTCAAGTTCTGCATTTGACCCACAATTCTACCAAGATTCAATGGTTTTCTGAGGCCCAGGCCACAAGGTTGAGTCCAAAATCCAACCAAACCATACTTCTCAAGAAAAAAATAGATCAGGGAGATCTCAAGGATTGTCACCACCACATGACCCCATGCCCAGGGAAAATCATTGGCTCCAGTCAAGAATGGCCAAACCCACAACAGATAACAGAAGAACAAGAATTTGGCCTTTTTCTCAAGAACCAGCTGTCATTTCTAGCTTCCAAGCTTCAGGTATCCCCCATCTCCTGATTTCCACTCCCATTTGCAAATCTTTGCACAGCAGGGAGCACTAAAAATAATGGATTCTTCCTCAGTAATAGCTTGTGCTATTATTGAGTTTAATACCCTCAATAAAGCTAAATTCATTCTCAGATTCCAAGTCAACTCTTAGACAGTTTACCCCAGCCTACAACTTACAATACAAGAAAGATGAATCACCTCATCTTCACAGCTGTGCTTATAGCTTGCCTTGGAATTGGAGGATATCAACAGGGACCAGAGTTATTTGGCCCTTCAACAGAGGGGCTAGGTCATGACTACCACTATGATCCTAGAAAACTCAACTCTTCTAACACTGGCCCCTGGCCTCCCTGGTATCTCCACACTCCACCCTGTCCATTGTGGTGTATACCTCCATGTACTATGTGCTGACCTACTTTGCAGGGAGCTTCAGGAGATATATTATCCACGCCAAGGTCTTCTGGTGGTTGATGACCATCTATCTGATTGTCACTGCCTTGACTGGCTTCCAGTTCTCCAATCTTCTTCCCTACCTTCTTCAAGAATACCAACAATATCTGGGTATTACATCACCATTCTTGCAATAAAGTGACATGAACCTTTGGTTCAACCAGGTTATCCCATATTTGATTTTAGTTCTATTTCATTTGCAGTCAAATCTCCATGGCCTTGTTCCCCACGTCTATCAACCCCAAGAAACTGCGGACCAACCACCTGAACTGTATTGTCCATCAGGAGCACCATTTAGCCCATTACATTTCACAGAATATCCACCCAACCTGGCATATTTGGAGTTCACCCTAGAGGAAATCCTAATCTACAACCCAGAGGCTAGAGCTAGAGAGACTGAGATCATTGGCAGAGAAGGAGCCTGTATTATTGAGCCCCCTTTGATATTCTGAGATAAATATAACTACCTGCCCGCCTACCAAGTTCCAATGACCCCGCCCCTTACCCTATGTCCTGACCGCCCGCAGGAATCAGTGGCTGCCAATGAGTCCACTTCAACATAGCTATTTGGAGTGATGTACATCACCTTTACTAGGCTCATTGATTCCAGAGTTCTCTTTAATAGTCTCTGGGTCATCCTAGGAAAGTTCATATCCTATATTGTAAAGTTAGCTCCTATCCTGTGTAATAATCAAGTATTAAGGGTAAAACTTTAGTAATATAAGATGGCAGGTCAGACGGCTCAAAGCCGTTCAAGGCGTAAATAGTTGGATAGAGATTAATTGCCTGACAGAAGGCTTTGGCAAGGATGTTGTATTGTCTAAGGCTGCCAGCAAGGTACAGTAGTATAAATGCAGGGATCACATATTTAGCCAAGTTGGGAGTTGGTTGAGATGACGCTGGAGGTGTCCATGGGCTCAAATCCATTGAGTTGAGATGAGTTGGCTCATTGTACAATATTCCTTTTGGTCCCTGTGGTTCAGGACCAAACTGAGAATAGGTTGGCTGGTTGCCCCCTATCCAAAGGTAAGCTGTCAAGTCAGCTGTGAAGATGATATAATTCATCTTCTGACTTGGGGGAGGGGTAATGGGTCTACTGAGATTATTTGCTTAGTATAGGTAGAGGATTGATTAATGTGATCATATTGAGGAGGTTATTTACTAAATGATAGCAAAAACTATCATTGAGGGGTTTGTCTTTATTTATACTAGTGGACCTGCAAGGAATGATTATTGGAAGGCATAGAATTGAGGAACCAAGAGTCTGAGTTGCATCTGTTATTCCCTTTTCTGGATTGGCTTGGGTGGCTGGCAATTGAGAAGGTTTGGACAAATCCTAGTTTGCATTAGCATAATGCAAATTGGACCTTCTTCATGCATTCAAATTCATTTACTAAATTTGCTGTATGATTTTCATTGTTGGAGAGCCTGTCAGTCCATTCCCCATTTTGTAAGCTCCCAAATTGGGTAGCCGTTCCTCCCAAGTTTGGCTTTGGGAAAATTGCCTTTCCTAGTTTCCCAATTTGGCTATTTCCCCAAAGGAGTGGATAGGGACTGGACTGCTGGCATGGGAGGGCAAAGGCTGGCAGGGTGCTGGCAGGCTGGCTCATGGGTGCCTGGTTTGAGAATGGCTTGCAGGTGGGGCTGGCAAGAGTGGTGGGCGCCTGTGCAGTGGCAGTGGGCATCTGCTCAATGGTGGCAAGCATCTGCAAGTTGGCGGTGGTCAACGGCTTAGTGGTGACAGGCTTTTGCGTATTGGTGGTGTTTATCTGCTTGGTGGTGGCAGGGGCCTGCGTGGTGGCAGACATCTGCTTGGTGGCGGCGGGAACCTTCACGTTGATGGTGGGTGATAGTTTGTTGGTTATACAACTATAAGTGTCAGGAATATTCCTGACATCCTGTGGTGGGCCTTACCTTCCGGGCCTGTGGGCTGTCCACCCACAAGTTCTCAAGAACCCCCTGTGGGATGGATCCCTGACAACCAAGGTTATCACCACCAAAACAGTAAATGACGTCATCACCAAGAGAGTGTATTTGGTGTATGACCCCGTATACGCTATGATGGTGTTTCAGCTACCATTCTGGAGAAGGTTAAGCCAGTCCTTGACACCACATATGAGCCTTATGTGAGTGATAACAAAAGACAAGATGACAACAAGCAGCCCCAGTATTTTCAAATCACTAAAGAGCAGAAAGTGCTAAAAAGGTTGCTTCATTCTACAGCCAAGTGCCTATGCCCTGTGTTGTGGCTGAGCCCATGGAGTTGCTTCCCAATGCCAAAAAGCCAAAGTACCATGTCATCCCTGACATCACCCGTGAGACCTTCATGAGGCTCATGGAGGAGACAACTGAATACAAGAAGGCCACAGCCATTGTCAGGATCTCGGAAAAATCTGCTCACAGGCTCCAAAAAACCTATCTGAAAACAGTTACTGTTCTCCTTTTGGAGAAATCCAAGTGCAAACCAGTTCTATTGGTTAAGAAACACCTATGGGGCCATCCAACAATGAATTAAGCAGAACTGCTATCTTGAACTGGATTTATTCAGTCAATGGTTGAGTCTGCTTTTGGAATCCAGGCTTTGGTTTCCACATGCTACTGTGCGGTCAAGAGTTTTACAATTCTCCTGGAAAAAGCTCAGAGTATCTCTGTATAATTGAAATAGCCCAGACAACGTCATCTACTGCCAGAAATACGCTGAGACAGTTACTGCTTTCAAGGAAAATGGTACAGTAAAGTTATTTCACATCAACAAGTCCTCCTTTGCGTCCTCTGTGAGAAACAAGTATGGGTATGTCCCCTGTCAGGAAATCCTGATCTATCAGGGTTGACTGATTCATATTCCCATCACTAAAGCTATTGGGTAACAATAGACGGGCCACAGCCAGATGCAAGGCATCTATTCCAGAATACATAGAAGCTATATCAAGACTATTGTAGTTTACAATCTAGAAGACACCTGAGACATTCCTGTAAGAGAGGGGGGCTAAACTAACTAAGTTTGTCTCCCATCCTGGCAAAACAAGCCACCAGGATACAGCCCAGTGGAGAACTGAGACAGCCGCTCAAAAAGGGGACCACAGAGAGGCCACAGGGGACAGCTGAGGGAAGTACAAATTTAATCCCATCAGTACCAAACCAGTGAGCAACCAGGGTATATAGGTGAGAGCAGGAGGCAGCACCACAGGGGCCTGGTGGGGTACCAAGCTGTTCTTCTCCAGGCTGAGGAGGGAGGACATTGACATCTCCTCACCCACAGGAGTGGGCAAGGTATAGTCCACGGCATCTAAATCCAGGCTGTTGTAGGTCAAGCTCTTGACTATGGCCTCTCCAGAGAATAGAAGACCACTGGGGAGATTCAAGAGGCTAGAGGGATTGTCTCTCACAAGGCAGCAGGAGAGGAGATTTTTGACCACAAAGCTGGTGACATTGACCACAGGAGCATCAGGATTGAAGCAAAGGAAAATACCACAAACTTCAAAACAGGGAGTATCATGCTTGTGATCCCTGCAAAATTTGGATAAGGTTGGTAGGATTTCTTGAACTGCAAACAGTAAAAATGAAGCAAACAGGGGCACCCACAAGCAAGAAACCAGGTAGGAAGCAGCAGAGTAGTTTTGGTGAGCTTGGTAATGAGCTTGGGTGGCTTGGATGGATAGAAAACAAAAAGCAGGTTCAAAAACAAAAGAATTCAAGGAAATTTCAAAATAAAAGTAGGGTTTATATTGAAAATTGACTAAAATTTTAGGTTCAAAAGCTACTTTTGAAAGAAAAAGTGTAACTATACAGCAACTATACACCAAAGCCTCTTCTGAAGGCCCCAGAAGAGATGCTGGGTTTGAAGCAGGTTGATGCAAGGTAAAGTTTAACTGAACAAATAAACACTTTAATCTTTAGATGATAGGAACTCCAAACAGAGGTTCCAACCAAGATAAATATTTAAAATTAAGTGCAACAAGTTCCAAAACTCTTAATGATATTGGAAAATAGACAAGCAGGGGACTGGAGGTCCCCTTGCTGTGTAAAAAGAGAATTATTGCAGGGGAAGGAATCACATGACTACAGGACTTGAATCCAATTGACTGGAGGAGAAATTTTGTTGGTCAGGGCCAGGGAGACTGGAGAGTTTCATCTTAATTTCTGCAGTGCTACCTGATTGGCTAGAGGGACTCCCAGGCATATGTAATTCATCTGGGTTTTTGAGCGTCAATGTGGAATCCCTTGATTGGGTAGATCTGATAGTTTTCAAAAGTGGGCAACACCAGGCCAACAAGTAATCCAAATTAACCAATGTTTCTTCCCAGGAGGGAGCAACCAGAGGCAATGGATCCGCAGGATAGGCCAGCACAAATCTTTGTCAACTGTGTGTGCCAAATTCCCTAAAGAATTAAAGGGGTTGGATGATATTTTTGGACCTTTCTTAGTGTGGAAGGGGAAAATAGTGCAATCTAATGCCAAGGGTAATAGTGAATTTACAATTCCAGGTCACAGGTCATGAGTTGATCCAGAAGCTTCTATAATTAGATGCTAGACATTCCAGATTCCAAAATAGACGCAAATCTGCCTTATTGAATAAAGACAGGAAATTACAAACATCCTGTTTCACCGAGAAATGGGACAGAAAACCACCTGTGCAAGTTTTGTGCATTAGACCAAGCACAAGATGGGATCCCGCCCTATTAATGTCAACTTAGTTGGTCTCAACCAAGTCAAGGGATATCCAGGCTGAAGAGCAGACTAGTAGCCTAGGATATCACCTCATTCCAAAACCTTATTCAGGCTTGGAATCCAACTCTGGGGGTAAAACTAGTAGCTTAGGGATAATAGGCTAGCTAGTAAGAGTTATCCGCAGCTAGACACAAGTCTGGCTGTCACCTTCATACTATAAAAAGCCTTTCCAAGATCACTTGGAAGGCAGACAAATAAGAATCACTAACACTAATACTAAACCAAATAGTAGTAGTGGCAAGTACAATAATAGCATATCATTGATTTTTTCAGAATTCTGCCAAACCACCTCAGTTGGTGTTGCGTCCCAAAGATCACAGGACTCTCCCTTTACTTGGCTCCAGTAACAATGGAACTCTGTTAGTTGCTGCACTCACACACCCTAATTAGAAGCACATATGTCCTCATACAGATATCCCAATCTCAACATGCATAATACCTTTAATAAAAACAACAACTCTTCTTCTTCAAGAACACAAAATCTTGACATCCCCAAAGGTGAAAAGAACGGTATGTCCCAGTGTGTGGCTGTCCAGTCTGTTGCCTACTCAATGGTAGTCCTTCTTGGACCCCTTGGTATAGAGCTCTACCAGATGATCAAGGGTTCCCACAATAGTGGTACCTTCCTGGAATTTCTCTAATTGGTTCAGGAGCACCTCCGAGTGACCAGTTTGGGGTTCATCAACATTATTGTACTGGATAATGTTGATCTCCACAAGGTAGCAGAAGTTTCTACGGAATTCCAAGTGATTGAGCCTGGTGTCAAAATTGCCTCAGAAAAAATGGCCACATCTAATTTGCACCTTCTCATCCTCCCCTCCTATTTGCCATTCCTTAACCCAATTGAGGAGGTCTTTGGATGGCTAAAACAAGTAGTTGAAAAGGGGTGCCACCTGAGCCCAAGGACTTGTTTAATTTGCTGCAGGCTGGGATCCATACCCTCCCAGCTGAAACTGTGGCCAAATTCTATGGTCACACAGATTTTTCTCTCTCTGTATGTCTCTCCAAGCATCCAATCAATTAACAGATTTGCTATTCTGAATGTTTTTTGCATTTTATTTTTTAATATTTGTTTTTATTTAGTTTAATTTATTTTGACTTTATTTTGACTTTATTTCTGTGATTCCATGTGTATACTGACAGGTACAATAGAAATTAATAAAGCAAAGCCAATTAAATGAATGAAGGAATGAATGAAAAAATAACATACAAAAATATTTACACTTTTTATTATGATTTTATTTGGTTAGTTTTTTTCATGTTCTTTATATGATTCCAATTATATACTGACATGTGTAATAAAAATTAACAAAGCAAGAAGGATGAATGAATGAACATACAGAAATAATTTTTTTATTATGTATTTATTTGTTGAATATAGATGATTTGATTGGATTATACTGTAGAGAAATTATATAAAAAATTTAAAAAATTATATTTGGGGTTAGAATTTTATTGGGGGTGGGAGTGGTGGAATTTCAGGACATTGTGTTGAAATAGACTAGTAATTTCTATTGACAACACATATGGTGACCTTAGCCCTGTACTATATAAATTGCAGTGGATTGAATACAGGAGCATTGTGATACAATTGGCCAGGAGAATTTTTTTGGTGGAGCTGCCATCTCTTATGTGGCAGCAAGAATAACTGAATCCTGAATAACATGCTCTATTGAGCTGTATCCAGGGGCAATTTTTTTCCATCTAATAATTGGAGAACTTAATACAGACTTATTATTACATCAGAAAAGTTGTGTGCTTCTGCTTTAATCCACATCAGTACAACAAGACCTAGGTAAACAATCAAGTGAAGTCTCTGCCCTGCAAACAGGGCTGAGAACTCACAAAATGTATTGTACAGGGTACTGATTTTATTTTTAAAGGACATAGTGGAAAAGGTTTTTTTCATTGTTGGCGCTATCTCAGTCTTGTCAGAGCATCAGCAGGCCCCAAAGTCTCCAAGGACACCTACAACAGCCGGCATGACAGCAGCAGAACTGTAGCTAAGGTTTGTTATTTTTTCTTTGATTTCTTTTAGGATATGAGATATTTTGTGCTTGATTGGGGAACAGAAACAGACTTCTTCTTGTCCTCTCTTCATCTCAGGTAGGTTTGGTATGGCATAGTTCAGAAAAAGTCCCAGAAAAGCATGAAAAAGAGCTTGCACAAGCCAAGATCCAGAATGTACTGGTTGAGGTGCAGGTTGGAGGCTGCAGCCAAAGGCAAGACCTACCATTCAGAGTTGTCTTGCTTTGGATGGAGTGCTGTAAGCTGTTCTTGTTTCACAGGGAAATTATTTTTTAAATTTTTAATTATTTTGGAGGCAGCAGCTGGCATCAGGACCAGCTGATACCCTATGTGGGGGATGTAGTTGCTATAAAATGTTTGCAATATGTAGGGTTTTAGGTACTGGTGGACTACTCCTTTGGTTTCTTCTATAAATAAAAAAGTTAGTAAAATCTTTTTATTTATTTTATGTTTTATTTTTTACCTTCTTCTATATCTTTACCTGTTTCCCCCTTGACAGGGGCTGCTTCACAGGATTTGTCACTAGTTGGTTGTTGGTCTTCTGTTGATTTCTGTTTATTTTTATATTCTTTAGTTGATCAAACATCCTGGGATCCTTTGACCACACCTCTGCGGTTGTAAACCCCTGTGGCTTGAATTGTAGATTGGCAAGAACATCTTTTTGTACGTTTAGGAGCCTAGTTGCAAGTTTGTTGGTAGTATTGGGAATCTTCTTCTTCACAGCCTTCACAGTAAGTTTGTCTAGTTTTTTTGCCTTCTAACACCACCTCCTTTAGAATGACCTTCACCTTTTGATTATTCTCCTTGATTTTAGCTAAAGTCATGTCCAATTCTATCATCATCACCTCCAATTCCAACATGTTTTCCTTGTTATTACCCCAACCCCTTTTATATCAATAAAATTTCCCAATAAACTATATCTATTCTATTGTATCTAATAGAGATTTAGCAAATATATCTTGATTTTTATTATGATTTTTATTAGCTTTGTGTAATACTATTCATTTGATATTGCTATTATGTATATTTATTGTATATGACAACCTATTCTTAGTACAATAGTTTTCAAACCTGTTGAGATAAACATATATTATTCAGTTTAGAACACATGAACTCAGTCTAAAAACAAAATCAAAAATCAAGGAATTCATATTAAATTACAATATATTTGGATCCACTTTGATTTCATTTTTAGACTGAGTTCATGCATTCTAAACTGAAAAATATACATTTATCTCAGCAGGTTTAAAAACTACTATATCATGAACAACATATTTTGTCATATAAATGTTCTGTCCAAGTAAAACATGATTTTTTCTCAAATCAGTATGCCAAGTTCAACCCAAAGTACATATTTATTAAAAGATAACCACTTTAACAGGTTATATATAGATCATATATTTTAGAGTGCACAACTCACCCAATCTTAGTATCACAAACAACTTGTTTTTTTCATGTATATGTTTTGTCTGAGTATAATATAATTTATTCTTGAAACAGTATGCCAAGTTCAACCCAAAGTACATATCTATTAAAAGATAATCACTTCACAGGTTATATGTAGATCATATATTTTAGAGCGTGTAAACCAACCCAATATTAGTATCTGAACAATTTTTTCTGTTCATGTACTGTAGATTCAGAGCCTAAAGGTAAAAATGCGGGATTATCAAATTGTTTTTGCGTGAACTCACCAAGTTAATGGAATATTTTTCATTCTTTTATATAAAAACTAAGTTTTTCTGGGATGAAAATTACTCCATTAAGTTGGTGAGTTCACACAAAAAAATTGTCAATCCCGTATTTTTACCTTTAGTTTCTGAATTTACAGTACATGTTTTGTCTAAGTACAATATAACTTTACATTGAATCAATATATCAAGTTTGACCCAACATAAATATTTATTCAAAAATGATTACATTCAGGGTTTATATGTAGATAATTTATTCCAGAGATATATGCAATGAGATGGATTAATTCAATTAACTTTATTGTTTTCAATTATAACTTTAATACATTTGAAGCACTTCAATAAAGTGAATTTTAAAAACTAAAAATGCTACAGACCAGCCAATTGGAATGTATGTGCATTTATGCTGTCTTTGTGCTTGTAGTTTTTAAATTCACTTTATTGTAGTGCTTCAAATATACTAAAGGTATTGTTGCAACTGAGTTTCCCTCCTTGCCTGCTAATGTATCTTACAATACACAGGAGGAGCTTGATGAGCTGCCCCTTGATGTATCTAACAGCATGGACCAATCTGATGGCAATATCAAACTGTGGACACTTTCCACTAATTAAGAGCTCTGCCAATTAAACTTGCTGATCCCCGCACAAGTTTTTCCTTGGCTTCAAACGTTACATGGAACATGCCACTATGCCACTCCCCTGTGGCCTTGTGGCTTTCCCCATATAGTATACTAATCACAATATTCTACAATAAACAATACCTTAATCTATTCATTTCTTTCCTTTATAATGGGCTGTTGTCTTCCCCAATTTAATACTGAACTCTAATTGGTTCAGTTGTAACAGTGGTAGCAGCAGTAGGTTCACAACCTACCTAAAAGAAAAATCCCCCCAAGCAAGGACAGAGTATGGGCTATATGGCTACCCCTACCAAGAAACTTTCCTTCCAATCCCTGAGGAAGACATCCCCATGGGGTATGTTATCTACCAATCCAGCTGGTGCTCACAAGTGTGTACAAAGGACTCTGCCTTGAACAACGCAATGCAAGTGTCACCCTGCCCCAATAGGACCTGTTGCAAATTTTGACCAAGCAATGATGACAATTATGACAGAGCTCACGGATTGGGATTGCTACAGCCAAACCCATAAATAAGTAGTATAAAATACAATGATACTAATTATGACAGAGCTCAAAGATATGAATTGCAGCTATCAAATAACATAAATAGGTAGTATAAACCATATACATATCAGATCAGCAGTAGCCTGCTGACTTGGACCCTAAATTAGCCAATGATAAGCACCACCAAGGCACTTAAATGATACATGATTTGCCGCTGTGCCACTTTGGAAAATACACAAGCGCTGCGGCACCACCTAGCAACTGGGTTAGGCGCCAAAGCACCAAACTACTTTTACGTCAGGCGCCGCCGCGCCAACTGAAAATTATTGCAAGCACCGCTTAACAAATATTGCTGGCGCCAAAGCACTGCTTTACTTTTACATCAAGCGCCAAGGCGCTGGGTTTGATTCCCCATAGTCTCAGATTTCCTGAATTGACTGTATTTCTAAGCAGCCAATGTGGAGACACAAAATTAAACAGGATGAATGGTCCCAAAATATACTAAACCCCCACGCCAGCAAGGACCACCTGTGCTGGGTGAAGCAATTTAATCTCATTGGTTGGCATGTTTGAAACAGCCAAACCTAGATCACTAATTACCCACAGTATGAGTGTGTTGGAATGTCCTAGAAGATATTGCCAACAGCTCAGGAAGACGCTCCCCAAGAGGGTATAAATACTTTTCCCCTAAGAATAATAAAATACCTTTGGCTTATCAAAAAGTGTTTCTTGGTGATCAGAAGCTAACTCTCAAAAGTAATTATCAATTATTCTTCTTATACATTTTCTGCCACAATACTAATCATATCCTCACATATGACAGTATTCAAGCCAAGTACTCTGCGCCCTATTACAGAAATGAGTTGCATCCATACTCCCAGGGCAACAAATGTTGCTCACTACAGGGAGGCCATGTACTTGCCTGTGGAAGAAGTCAGTGTATCACCTCCTCCTCTAATCACTGGGTTCCATAAGCGCTATGATGGCGCCCCCATGGAAACTTGAAATATCAAAAGGGATTGCTGGTTCTGCCAGGAATAAGAAATCATTGATGTGAACAACCTACCAATTATCTCAGACAGTAGGTGTGCCAAACTGACAATTTCTTTACTTGATTGACCTATCAAGGTAGAGCGGGCCACTATTATTGATGTGGCCTCAAACTTGATCACTGGGTACCAACTGGCCCATGAACCTGCCAGTGTAGAATTCTCACTCTTTCACTTCCATCCTGACACCCAAAGGCTACTGGCGTCCTTCTGGGGCTTCCTCAATTCTGAAGCAGGAAGCCTAGAGCAACTCCCCAATGTTAAGCAGGTCAGTGATTGCATCCAGAACTTTGTTCACCCTACCATTCACCACTTTCTAGGTGTACAGGCCCGCTACCACATGGAATTATGGGACCTGGTGGCTTACCCCAACCACCAACAGGAGTATCAGGCTGCTTTGGTCCACTGCCTGGACCTTAGCTTTGCTGAAGTCCAAAACTATGTCCATCAGAATCAAGCACACCATGTGCAGACCTCACAGAGTCTCAATGCTCTCTTAGAGCAGCTGAATACTCAGCTGCCCAGCATTTTGGGCGAGATACTGGACTTAAGAGGGGCTTTGCAAGCATGGTGCCAAGATGTAACTTGCTATATCCTGGCAGTGGAACATTAAGTAGAGGATGTCATCTGTTGGAAAGCATCCCATCAGGATGAAACAGGCTGCTGCATGTCCAAACTGGCAGATGCACACTCCAAGATGGAGGCCCTAATCAAGGAATTCAATGACTTCTCACAGAACAACCAGTCAGAACTCAATAGACTTAAAGATCTTGACCACACTGCAGAGGCCAAGATTGTCAAATTAAAGGACAATTTTGTGAAATATGACAACCACCTACAAATGGCATTGGAAGAGAAATTGGCCACGTTCTACAAGGAGACTGAAGAGGCACTACTCTTGGCCAGCCAGACCCCTGCAGCCCAAGGTACCACTACTTCTGTCCCTGAGATGGATGAGATTTGATGCCAAATTGACAGCCTGACTATTTCAAACAATGACGCCTTCCTAGAGATTAACAAAGTGGACAAGAGGCATGAACAACAACAGGCAGCCCTTCAAGCTGAGATTTGCAATTTCTGCAACACTGTACAGGAAGCCAATGAGAAGGCTACTGCGCAGGAATCCACTCTAGAAGAGCACAGTGAAGGGATGGTGCATTGTGGAACCCTTATCAAACGTCTTTGCGGCGCCATGAGAGAGTTGGAAGCCCAACTAGCTGAAGTTAGATTGGAGATCCAGGAAGGAAGATACCGTTGTAATCAAGCATACTCTCTGCCTCACATGTGCCTCATGAAAGATCTGGAGAGAGCATTACTCTATGTCAACCAACTAGCTCCGCCTACAAAGATGACACCATCTCATCTTCCTTAGGTAGACAAAGCTTGCCACCTGTGTTTGCGGTCCCTCCTACCCCAGAAGAAACTTTGTGCCCTAACTGCTCAGAGTCTTCTGCAGGGGCATCTTGGCAGAACTTCTTTGCGCATGCCCAACAAGACACCTCTCCAAGACGTCAGTACATAGAAGAGAACACACCCAGATTCAAACCCATGAATCTCCCCAAGTTCAACCCAAAAGAGAATGTCCATTCATTCATTAGACTCTTCAAAATGTCAATGTATAGAGCCAACAATCAGGATAAAGCAACCACACTTCTGAATCAGCTTGACGCTGCTAGTACTGACCTCATCATACCTCACATGCCACAGAATGACTGGTCCTATGCCGCGGCCAAAAAAGAGCTACTATATGAATTTGGAAGTATAGCCAGGGTTACAGAATGAAAGAATGAATTCCTGATGATCCAATTTTGAAAAGACAAATCTATAGCCAAATTTCCAGATTGATTTTATCTGGAGGCGCAGGTCCTTACTGGCTCTGGATCTCTTACAGTGCATGATGCACACATAGCCTTGCATTCTACTGTTGAACCTTATGAGGTATTGTATTGTACCCTGATGCTGGCATTCCAGAACAATTGCTCTATCAATGGCATGGTGAAATACCTCTGTCAGTGCAGGGATACCTTTGGCCCTCCCAATGCCTTGGTCAAATCTAGACCTCTACCCACTCCTCCTGTCTGTACAGAAGGAAGTGGTTGCTTTGCCCCCAAGGCTGACATGTCCAAGGTTACTTGCCATCACTGTAATTTTAAAGGGCACTACGCAAACTCCTGCACTTCTAAAACAGGTGTTCATGTACTGCTACCCCAGGACATTACCATCCAGGGAAAGGCCCAAGTGGAGTAGAGATGGGACTTTCTCACTCCACTATAGATAACCCCACCAATGTCCCTAACGCCCTGCCTGATTGCCTACCACAAGCTCCAGAAGATCATGTAGAGCCACCCTCCAGTGCCAATTGTTCCCCAGATAAGGCTGAGCTATTTTTTGCAGACATTGACTACTCAGGCAATGTCCTGTACCGCGTCATTGTTGAAGATGTCCACACAGTGCAAACACATAGCCAGGCAAGGGCCAAAGGCAAATCTCAAGCAGTTGTTTCTATGCCTTATGCCTACCAGCTGTTAGACAAAGCCCCTGACAAAGGCCCTGGCCCTTCCACTGACACTTCACACTTGAAGGGGATAAAAGTTGCCATATCTGTGGACGCCATGAAAGCTCATCACCCAGAGCTGTGTGGTAGAATCCTAGAGTTTCTGTCCATGGCAGATGATCTTGATATACACTTAGTAAACAAAATAAGTTCCTCCTACTCTGAATGTACTTATGTAGATATATTTGTGAACAAGATCAAAGTACAGGCCATCATTGATATGGGTGCTCCTATCAATATTTTCTCCACACATCTAGTAAAATGTCTGGGACTAGCCCCCAACATTAATCACTGGAAACAATATGGCATCACTGGGCTGACAATCACCACTGCACAAAGGGCCTACAGCGCCTTGCCCTCACTTTTTGGCTCTCTGGCGGTATTGGCTCCTGCCATTGTCTTGCAAAACAACAACTATGATATCCTGATTGGCACCTTGTTCAGGAGGCAATACAGAGTCAGGACTGATCTGGCTACTGACACCTTTGAAATCTTAGGCCAGAACAATCTGCTGTACTACTGTTGTAACAAGGATGCTGGCACACACAAGAGCATACCCAGCATCAATCTGGCATACAAGAATGAAGTAGTACCCACCCAGTACCAGAAGCTGAGCCATAAGGTTAAGCATCTACCTAACCAACTGGAGGAATACAAAGGATTGTCACTTTGTGCTGATCTTCCTATTGAGATCACAGCTGGACATCAAGTACTAATTGAGACTGGTCTGAATATTGATGTCCCCCAAGGACTGTATGGCAAGCTACAATCCCCTTGCAACTGTTCTGGTCTAGAACCTTTAGTGGCCCAGGCATCATCCTACCAGGACACGGGTCTGTTAAAGTGCTCCTGGCAAACCTCACAAAAAGCCCAATTTGATTTCAACAATACCAGGTAGTAGCCTACCTTCACCTTATATCAGTGGAAGAGGTTACCAGGATACATGACTTTGGTACTCTGGAGGAGTTTGGACTAGGCTCCTCTGACAGTCAGCCACCCTTAGTTGGTGTTGTAATACACAGGGAAAAGTTGGCTGGGTTATCCACAGAACAAAAGGATGCAGCAATGGCTCTCTTCAAGAAATATCAATCCATATTTGAAGAGGACAACTTTGATCTGGGATGCACCAAGAATACTCTCCATTACATTGACACAGGAGATGAACAGCCCATCCAACTCCTCCCTATCAGACATTTGCACGCAGTCAATGCTACTGTGGGTGAAGAGATTGAGAAACTGGTACAGCTGGGGTTGCTGGTACCATACAAGAGCCCTTGGTTGTCTTCAGTACTGATAGTGAAAAAGAAGGATGGAGCCAACCACGTGGCAATTGACATCTGGAAATTGAACAACATCACAAAGAAGGATTCCTACCTGCTTCCACGCATTGATGATGCTCTTGATCTCCTGGATGGTACAAAATCTTTTTCTGCTATGGACCTTATCTCAGATTACTCACAGATCAAACTTCCACCTGAAGAACAGGAGAAGTGCACCATCATTACTAGCCAAGGGCTTTACCAACCCACTTGTATGCCTCAAGGGCTGTGCAATGCACCAGCCAAGTTTCAACAGCTATGGACAATATGCTTCACAACCTTAAGTTGAGTTATGTACTTTTCTACCTGGATGACATCAACGTGCTCTCTTGTACATTCACTGAACACTTGGAGAACTTAGAAGAAGACTTTTGTTGTCTTGCGGCAGCAAACCTGATGATCAAGCCACAGAAATGTGATTTCTTCAAAGACCAACTCAAGTATCTAGGATTTGTAGTGGATGTACAAGGACTTCTCTAGGAAAGGGGAGGCCCTCTTCTATCTCTTGAAGAGTGACATTCAATTTGAATGGACACCAGCATGTCAGAAGGTGTTTGAAGTACTCTGCCTTAGCCTCATGGACCAACCCATTCTTTGATACCCTGACTTCAGTCAAAAATTAATCATACACACAGATGATTCCTTAACTGCAATTGGCGGTGTACTATCACAGGTTGATGCTGAAGGCAAAGAACATCCTGTTGCCTACTGTAGCTGTACTCTTAATATTCATGAGTGCAATTACACAGTAACGGAGCGTGAATGTTTGGCAGTGATATATGCATACAAACAATTTCAAGTATACTTACATGGGGTACACTTCAAAGTAATCACAGACCATGTATCACTACATTGGCTATAAAACCTAAAAGAACTGGAATAACGCTTGTTACAATGGGCACTTAAACTTCAAGCATATGACTTTGAGATCTCCCATTGATTAGGGGTCAAACATCAGAATGCAGATGGCCTATCACAACTCCCCACAGTAGCCCATCTAGCGGACATCTTGGATCTTCTATATGACAAAATGCTGAATGGCCAATTTGAGGACAAACCACCAGAGGTTCAGAGGATCCTAAGACATCTTCTGGAGAACACCAAGATTAATAATGGTAGAATATTTAAGAAGACAGCTGAAGGAATAAGAGTGATGCCCCAACCCTCAGAACAGACCAGCCTCATTGTATGCGCCCACAAAGCAGTAGGTCATGGGGCTTTCTGCAAGACACTGGCTCAACTTAAAATAGCATACTTATGAGAAGCAATGGAATTTGACGTACATGAGACACTCAGTTGCTGTAAGGAATGCCAAGGGAAAATACCATTCAAAAAGATAACAACCTATCAGTTGGCACGCCCTAACTTTGCCTGGTACACCATATCTATTGACGTGGTTGGACTGCTACCTTTCAGCAACTACCACACAAGATATATCATAGTTGCCATTGATCACTTGACAAAGTGGGTAGAGACTAAGGCAGTAAGAGACCTGGGAGCAGGCACCACTGCTAAGTTTGTCTTAGAACACATTATACTAAGTCATGGCTGTCCACAAGTCATACTCACCAACAATGGAACAAACTTCTTGTCTCATGTGTTAACCAAACTGAACAAGCTTATGTGTCAGGGCCCAAGGGCTCCCAACCCTGATCCATTTAAACTATAGTCTAAGAGAAGTCCTTTATTTATTATTCAGACCAAGAATGGTCACAATGGGGAAAAGGGGAACTAGGTTCTTTTTATACCATTTGCATTGGTCTTTGAGATTCTTCCAGATTTTTCCTGAAGGTACTTGTCTCTCTATCTGGAGGGTCATGCTAAAAGTTTGAAACATCAGCTGACTAATTCTAGTCATATTCTTTTGGCCAGATTTGAACTTCGCGGTTTGCCTCAGTTGGTCATCTAAAAATACTTTGGATGAATTTTCATTATCTGGGGCTTTCATTTGAGCGTAAGAATGTCCAAAACTGATCACTGGAAGTTGAGATATGGTTGGATTTGCCCGCTTACTAATTGTTGATTGTCTTGATTTGAAATCCAATATTGCAACCATTTTGGGACATGCTGACAGGGTTTTTGAACTTGGCTCTTTAAATTGCCAGAGCTTTTGATCTAGGGTACCTAGGGAGATCATCAAGGTAGCTTTCTGACGACAAGAAGTAGCTTTATCAATCCAAGCCTTTTAAACATGACCTTTTAAAGCTACTCTGTCATGGCAGGCCATGACATTATGGGTATCAGAGATGTATTCTCCATGCCATACCACCCTGAGTCAAACAGGATGATTAAGAGAGCAAACAGTACCCTTATAAGCATCCTGAGGAAGCTGGCAGTCAATAGAGCAGCAGAGTGGAACACATTTTTTCCTGCAGCCACGTTTGCTTATAATATTGCTGTACACTCAGCAACAGGAAAGTTGCCATTCCAACTACTTTATAGAAGACACCCTGCACTACCTCACATCTTGTACTCATGTATAGGGAAACAAGGGCTCCAATCTCCGCACATGTACCAGGAACACCTAGCTTGCACTCTCATACAGCTGCAGTTGGAGGCATATCCTAACTCACTGGCTAAGAAGATAAGAGATCAGGAGAGGGACAACAAGAAACAGTTTTCCCTGGCCAATTTTGCCATAGGGAACTGGGTGCTATTTCACAATACCCATGGCAACAGCCAAGCTCACAAGCTGGCCGCCATCTGGATAGGACCCTTTGAGATCATTAACAAGATGTACACAGATGCTTACACTATTAAGGATGTGAAGAATGGATGCCTGATCAACCAAGTACATGCCAAATTTCTGAGAAAGTTTAACAGGAAAGACTGAAATAAAATGGATAAAGAAAAAAATAGATATACAAATAAAAAATATCACATATAAAATAAACATAAAAAATAAGGAAAAAATAAATAATAAAAAAGATTACAAAAATATCAAAAAGAAAAGATTGAAATAAAGTTGACTAAAATTAAAAGTTAAATAAAAATGTTGAAACAGCAGGCTCAATCTGCCAGCAAGGTTCCGAGTAAGCAGGTTTGTGACCTGCAATCTGATTACCCAGCTACTTGAAGCCAGACTAAGAAGTCAACTCAAATTGCCAAATCCAACAACACAAACAAATGCTGATCCCTTACGGTGGATATCTTGTTTTGGCGCTTGACTCATTACCAGGATCAGGCCACCCCCTTCACCATCCCACCGCGTGATCAACACTATCATATTCCTGTTATCCACAATTCACAATGACTATATAATACCTATCTCCCAATAAAGATTATTATCTAGTTTCTAAATATTTTTCCCCTTGTAACTCTGCTAAAACAGCACAGTTACAACAAAAAAGATCAGAGCTAAAGAAGATAAAAATATTAAAATAAACTGATACATTAAATAAAAAAGATAAAAACCTAAAATAAAAGATAATAAAGAGAAAGAGAAAATTAAAACCCTAATACATAACACAAAAGGAAAGCACTGGCAGTTACTATTGGCATTTTGTTCATCATGAGTACTGCAAGAAGGGTCAGAGTGACAAGGATGCTTGGTGGGGTGCTGGATACTTATAACCGGGCATTCATGGGCAGGGAAAAGGTAGTGATAATCCTCAAGACGCTGACGCACGTGTGCAAGGATCACCAACATCTGCGCCCAGGCCAACTGAGAATTTTGCAACATGGAGGACCAGTTACAAAGCGGGAGGCAGAGCTGGATCACTGGCACAAGGCAACCCCAACCCCCATGGTCAGAGAATGCGGCCCCAATTGACAAGCAGTCAATCAAGGTGTCCTCCATGTAGGAGTAGGCCATTGGCAGTGGGACCCAGAGCTGGTAAGCCAGAGCTTGATAGTGTTCCAGGCAACAACCAGTGTACCCTGGCTGGCCAGGCTGGTAGCTATCAGGGGTGTACCACATGAAGTGACATGCAGCAGCAGCCAAAGGAAGATAAAAGCTAGCATCACCAGTATTCACCGCTGAGAGGAACACCTTGAAGGTGGCCAAGAAGCGCCAACTAGTATTGGCCTGGATGGGAAGGTACAGGGTCTGATGGAATAAAAGATTGGCGGCAAGCTCCAGGGCCCAAATTTGAGTCACCTTATCAATAAATTCATTGCAGCTGGTGATTGTGTGGGCATACTGGGCAGAGATCTTGCCAGGCACCAAGGAAGTAGACTGCAGGCCAAGGCGCACCTCAGCAGCCAAACAAGAAGCATTAGAGCAGCCATGGTAAAGCTCCCCAACACAGATGGGGGTCATGGCGTTTTTGTCAGAGTGCATTGCCTGTACAAAGCTGTACATGGTTTTTTCATGGTGGCACATACCAAACTTACTTAGTAAGTCAGGATAGTCCATTGGAACTTTGTCCAAGTTGCTCCAAGTGCAGAGCATTGATGAGGAGGTGGCACAAGGTACACCAGAGGAAGGCAGGCGTTTTACAAAGGGGTGCAAAGCACTAGAAGAACTGCCGGCAAGAGGTGCTCTGGAAACTGGAATATGCTCTTCAAACAAGGAGTCTTTGTCAAAAAGATTGCCAGCGTCAGAACTGGGAGCAGAGTTAGTCACAGAGCCAGCCACAGTGGTGGCACAGTCTTGCTTGAGAAATTGTTCCTTGCTAGAGCAAAGACGGTTGAGAAAGGCAATCTGTACAGAGTGGGGCATTTTTCAGAAGGCATTACATTCTGCTTCACCCATGGTAGCCATCATGGCATTTTATGCCTGGCGCATACTCTGGTTGTTGTTGATGTTGGATGGGTTCATCTTGGAAAGAAAGAAAGGAGTGCTTGTTCAAGTGGGGGATATGTTGGAAATTTTGATCAAGGAATGATGACAGTTATGATGGAGCTCACAGATTGGGATTGCTACAACCAAACCTATAAATAAGTAGTATAAAATACAATGATACTAATTATGAAAGAGCTCATATATATGAATTTAAGCTACCAAATAACATAAATTGATAGTATAAACCATATACATATCAGATCAGCAGTAGCCTTCTGACCTGGACCCTAAATTAGCCAATGATAAGCACCACTGCGGCACTTAAATGATACATGATTTGCCGCCACACCACTTTGGAAAATACACAAGCACCACCTAGCAACTGGGTTAGGTGCCAAAGCGCCAAACTATTTTTACGTCAGGCGCCGCCGCACCAACTGAAAATTATTGCAAGTGCTGCTTTACTTTTACATCAAGCGCCATGGCGCTGGGTTTGATTCCCCATAGTCTCAGATTTCCTGAATTGACTGTATTTCTAAGCAGCCAATGTGGAGACACAAAATTAAGCAGGATGAATGGTCTTAAAATATACCAAACCCCCATGCCAGAAAGGATCACCTGTGCTGAGTGAAGCAATTAAATCATTTTGGTTAGCGTGTTCAAAACAGCTGAACCTAGATCACTAATTACCCACAATATGAGTGTGTTAGAATGTCCTAGAAGATATTGCCAACAGCTCAGGAAGACGCTACCCAAGAGGGTATAAATACTTTTCCCCTAATAATAATAAAATACCTTTGACTTATCAAAAAGTGCTTCTGTGTGATCAGAAGCCAACTCTCAAAAGTAATTATCAATTATTCTTCCTATACATTTTCTACCACAATACTAATCATATCCTCACATATGACAGTATTCAAGCCAAGTACTCTGCGCCCTATTACAGAAATGAGTTGCCCCCATAATTCCAGCGCAACAGGACCTTTCTCAACGCATGCTAAATCTCCAACTTTAGTCTTTCATGGGTGGTGTTGAAGGAGCTGAGATTGTCAGTTGGCTCCATTCTACCAAGACCTGCCTTTGTATCTATCATGTGCCTGAGCCCATGTGGGTTACCACCGCTTCTGGGCACCTTACAGGACCTGCTGCAGTGTGGTTTACCAACTGGGCCAGCCAAGAGATAAATGTCACTTGGGCATTGTTCAGGGACGCTGCAAAATCACGCTACAGTGAAACCTTTTCACCTATTGTGGTGGGAACTCCCCTCCTGGCCATTAAACAGACCAGATCTGTCCCTGAATATCTTGCAGCTTGGCAAAAAGCCCTTGTTGCTGCCCCAGAAGCCGTCCCTGATGGGAATGCCATGCTTCTTACTCTAATAGTCAATGGTCTCAAAACCCATATCTGCAAGTAGGTTCCCATGGGGAGCTGTACCTCCATTGACAACTGCTACAAAGCCATTGTGGAGGACAATAATCAGAA
This sequence comes from Entomophthora muscae, assembly GCA_014839935.2. Lineage (NCBI taxonomy): Eukaryota > Fungi > Entomophthoromycota > Entomophthoromycetes > Entomophthorales > Entomophthoraceae > Entomophthora > Entomophthora muscae. The sequence goes on from QTSX02000100.1 coordinate 227,827, forward strand.
TTCAATGGGCTTCTGTAGGTCCAATGATGCGCCACCCCAGTCTCACCTCACACCTGGCAGTGCCCATAATCAGGTGGGCTGCTGCCAGTACCACCAACAAGAGAATGGGGTTAAGTGTCTCTACAAGGGGAAACTCCAATTAGCGCAAATCAAGGACCCGTGAAAAGCCTGGGGGTTGTAGATATGAGAGATTCTGCAACCCCACTTGACCCTCACTCTCAATCCCTCCTTGCAAAGAGCCCCTGTGATTACAATATGCATGCTGTTGAAACTCTTGACATATTCCAGGTTCATAGCAACAACCCCATTTTACAAGCAAGCCATTCTTCAAATAAAGTAACCTGCTTTGCCTACCCCTTCTGTTTCTGTGAGAACCCCCATAAACTTTTGGTAGACACTGAGGCCAATCACACTATGGTTGATCAGGAGTTTGCGGATTCTCAGCAGCTGGACCAATTGCCCAGCCAATTCAAGGCAGTACAAGTAGCTGACTCTCAAAAAGGGGCAATTACCCACGAGACAGTACCCTCTCTGTGAGAATGGGGAATGACCAGTTCAAGCTCTCTGGGCCAATCATGGCAGGGCTCATCCACAACATCATTACTGGTCTTGAATGGCTGTGGCACAGCCGTCCCTATATCAACTGGGATATGTCTGTCATCACCCTTAACAGAAATGGGGTGGGTTTCCAGATATACTCTATTAAAATGAGCAAGTTACTCCATGATACTGTGTTTGTCAGAATTACATAGACAGGTATGTATGACTTCAAGGGGTAAACTAAAATTTAATCAATGCTCAGTCAAAGTTATCTGCACTGACCCACTTGCGGCCCTTCCCTTGATCACTCCACTTCCACCAGCACTTGTGGCACTCCTCAAGGAATATAAGAACATCTCCAGTGAAACTCTGGACCAACTGCCCCCACCCCAAGAGATACAAAATGCTGTACAACTACAATGATTACTGCCCAAGGCATGTCCCCTATATTATCTGATACCCAAGGAAGACAAGACTCTCCGTCAACACCTTGTGAACACACTCAACAAGGGCTTCATCCGCCCCTCCCTCTCACTCTACAAGGCTGCAGTCTTCTTCTTAGCCAAGAAGGACAGGTCCCTTTGGTTGGTGATCAACTAATGCACCCTAAACAAGGTGAATGTCAAGAAAAAATACCCCCTGCCATTAATTGACAAGCTGTTTGATATGCTTGTGGGTGCAAAGGTCTTCAGTAAGATTGATCTCACTGCGGGGTACAACCAGGTCCGCATTGCACCAGGGGATGAGACAAAAACTGTCTTCTGCACACGCCACATTTTGTTTGAGTGTCGTGTCATGAACTTCAGAATGACCAACACTCCTTCCACCTTTGCCATGTTGATGAACAAAGCATTTGAGGAATTGATTGGGAAATGTGTGGTTGTGTACCTTGACAACATTATTGTCTTCAGTCAAGATCAAACCACGCACCTCCAACACCTCCATGCTGTCCTTGACACCCTTTGAAAAAATCAGCTAAAAGCTAAACCCTCCAAATGCAAGTTCCTCAAGTTGGAGCTGCTATTCCTTGGGCACACCGTCTCTGCCCAAGGGATAAAGCCCGACCCTGCCAAAATTAAGGCAATCACCAGCATGCCACCTCCCACTGATGTGGTTCAGGTGTGTACCTTCTTTAGCATGGTTGCTTATGTGCAAAAGTTCATCCCCAACTGCAGAGAATTAATTACACTCCTCATTGAGCTCTTAAACACAAAAAACACTTCCACTGGACAACTTCCAGAGATCAAGCCTTTTAGACGTTGAAGCAGAGGCTTACAACTGCACTGTGGGGTTCCTGGTCACCAGTCCCCAAAGTGTATCCTGGGTCATAGCCAGGGACCAGCTTGGAGGAGTTTTCATTCTCTAACAGTGGTAAGTGGTTGGTTAGGAGCTTACACTTGGCCTGCATAAGAGCAAACTCTTCCAGTACTGTAAATTCACTGCCCCTTTGGCTTTGGATAGGACCGTCTTCCCTCGTTGCACAAAAAAGACTGCTCAAAGCCCAGCAAAACCACTCAATTCACTCAAAGATTTAGCTCACACTGTGGATGAAAGATTTGTGTTAGCATACCCTGCAGAACCCCTGGCTTTGGTTGCTCTGCCCTGGGAAGAAACGCTGGTTAATTTGGACTATTTATTGGCTTGGTATTGTCCTCTTTTAAAAACAATCAGGACCACCCAATCAAAAGACACCACATCAATAACCACAAAGTCAACTAAATCTGAAATGGTTGGGATGCCTTCCAGCCAATCAGGTGGGGCTGCAGAAATTACATTGAAACCCTCCAGTCCCCCTGGCCCTGGCCAGCAAAATTTCTCCCTTGGCCAATTAGATGCAACATTTGAGGTCATGTGATCACCACCTGCCAAACTCACCCCTTTTAACAATGCCAGGGGACTTTGAGTCCCCTGCTTGTCAATTTTCCAATTTATAAAAGTTTGGACTCTGTTGCACTTTATTTTAAATATATAGTCTTGGTTTGGACCTCTGTTTTGGGTCCCCATCACCTAGAGCTTAAAAGTGTTAGTAGTTTTGTTAAAGCTTACCTTATATTGACCCACTTTGAACCTGGCATCTCTTCTGAGACTCTGGGAACATACCTCAGTGTATAGTTCTTTTGGTTTTTGCTTTTGCTTCCAAATTTTACGCTTGAACTTAAGTTTTCTAGTTAAAATCAATATAAAATCCTATTTTACTTTGACTTTTCTCTTTAAATCTTACATTTTTGAACCCAATTTTGCTTCCAATTGTCCCCAAGGCACCTGAGTCAACCACCAAGCTCCCTCACAGTTGTTTTCTGCCTTAAACCTAGCTGGGGAACCCACAGACAAGAGAAAGGCAGAAAACAACTGTGGGGGAGCTTGGCGGTTGACTCAGGTGCCTTGGGGACAATTGGGAGCAAAATAAGGTTCAAAAATGTAAGATTTAAAGAGAAAAGTCAAAGTAAAATAGGATTTTATATTGATTTTAAATAGAAAACTTAAGTTTGAGCGTAAAATTTGGAAATAAAAGCAAAAACCAAAAGAACTATACACTGAGGTATGTTCTCAAAGTCTCAGAAGAGATTCCAGGTTCAAAGTGGGTCAATATAAGGTAAGCTTTAACAAAACTACTAACACTTTTAAGCTCTAGGTGATGGGGACCCAAAACAGAGGTCCAAACCAAGACTATATATTTAAAATAAAGTGCAACAGAGTACAAACTTTTATAAATTGGAAAATTGACAAGCAGAGGACTCAAAGTCCCCTGGCATTGTTAAAAGGGGTAAGTTTGGCAGGTGGTGATCACATGACCTCAAATGTTGCATCTAATTGGCCAAGGGAGAATTTTTGCTGGCCAGGGCCAGGGGGACTGGAGGGTTTCAATGTAATTTCTGCAGCCCCACCTGATTGGCTGGAAGGCATCCCAACCATTTCAGATTTAGTTGACTTTGTGGTTATTGATGTGGTGTCTTTTGATTGGGTGGTCCTGATTGTTTTTAAAAGAGGACAATACCAAGCCAATAAATAGTCCAAATTAACCAGCGTTTCTTCCCAGGGCAGAGCAACCAAAGCCAGGGGTTCTGCAGGGTATGCTAACACAAATCTTTCATCCACAGTGTGAGCTAAATCTTTGAGTGAATTGAGTGGTTTTGCTGGGCTTTGAGCAGTCTTTTTTGTGCAACAAGGGAAGACGTCCTATCCAAAGCCAAAGGGGGCAGTGAATTTACAAGTACCTTCCCAATTACCAGGCAAGCGTCTCCACCATACACTTGTATTTCAGCAGGCGCTAGCTCTTCTGTAGGCTGGTACTAATTCTGTAATAGTCTAGCAAACTCTCTTCCGATGAACTCCCTTCTTCTATCTGTCATTTCAAGATGCCTAGTCATCTTTTCCCACTCCTCCTGGGCAGACTTACTAGAGGCAAATTTTCTGCAACCTAGGCAATAGGATTCTTTGTTCCCTGGGGTAGGATAGAAGATGTGGGGTAATTTACTCATATAGCTTATATCCTTTTTCCACAGGAAATTTGGGTAGGGGTTGTAATAGGCTTTTTATTCAAAGTCAGAAGGAAGATTCCCTTAGAAACCTTCTGATATATGGCCTTAGGATAGGGAACAATGAGGGTTTGTGCCAGTACTTGGAGTCCTTCAACAGTCTCTTGGACTCCTTGTACTTGGTCTTTGGCTTCGGCTCCTTGGTCTTGGGCTCCTGCACCTTGGTCTTGGTCTCCTGCGCTCTGTTCCAGCTCAGGCTTTATTTTCTTGGTCTTTAGCTCCTTCTGTAGCTCTTGTGGCCTTTTTAATTCACTTGATCCAGCCCCTCAACAAATCATTACTAGGAACCTCCTTAGTTCCCTCTGCACAATGAACCATATTGGTTCCCATAATTTAATATGAATTAACAGTCTGTCAACTAGTCTTCACTGTGATCAAACAGTCCCTCTCACTAGTCTTCTCTGTTAATTTTGTGAACCACCTCGGTTCTTTATCTCAGTCCCTGTTACCAGAACTTGTAGACCCAGGCATGAGTCTACATTGAACTGGCATTTGACTGGGCCCTTGCAAGTGGCACTTCACTTAGGCCATTCAACCATAGATCAATGTCTATGTGTTGTCTTTACTCACCCAGATGATTAAGTCTGAGCTTTCAGTTGCAGAGTAATCAGATCTACTTCCCAGAGGCCTGATCACACCAAGTTCTGCAGCTGCTTCCCCAAGCAAACCGCCTTGGTGACACCTTCAAGAAAATCTATACCCTCCAATGCTCACTTTGGGTTCCCCCCTAAAGCTCCCATAGGGTCATAAACAAGGACACCCTACCAGTCTGTTAGGTAGGATGCTTGCTCACAGACTTCCTGTAAGCATATTAGGATACACAGAGCCCTCAGAGCTCTTCCCCTCCCTGGCAGCCTGCATTACCCGCCAGGGGTCCAAAACCTTATCCCCCCAGACAGAAAAAAGTTCCCTGCTTGCTATCTCAGTCTTCACCCTTCCACAGCCACAGTTCCCTGCTAGGTGAAGAACTATAGCCCAAAGCAGCCAATGTCTTCTGCTTGGTGGAGGCAACATCTGCCTCTGGTAGTCCTTTGTTTTCTACCAGCCAGGCCTTACTTACCCTAGTAGTCCTATGTTACCTACTAGGCTCACCTTACTTACCCTAGTAGTCCTATGTTACCTACTAGGCTCACCCTACTTACCCCTAGTAGCCCTATGTTACCTACTAGCTTACAGCATCATCAGCTAACCACACATTGTCACTCTTCAGCATATCATCTTTATTTGAAGCCAAATCAACCCTTGCCTGCAAAACAACACACATGTGGATCACCACATGCACCCTTATTGCAGTTCCCCAATTGGAATCACCAGTAAAAACTTAAGACTGACGCCTCTGACAGAGCCATAAGAGGTGTGCTAAGGGTGGAAACTGAAGAAGGTGTCTTTCTTCCCGTGGCTTACAAATCCAGGAAGCTCACTGACTCAAAGCAACACTAACCCATACATGACAATGAGTTAGCAACAATTGTGCACCGCGTCAATAAATGGCACTGTTACCTGGAAGGTGCTACCTTTTCACCCTGTGTCCTGACAGACCACAGGTTTCTTCAGTACTTCAATACGCAGTTACACTTACTGCAATACCAGGAGGACTGGGTTGAGCGCCTGTCCCCCTATCAGTTGCACATTGAATATAAGCCTGGAAAGGAACTTGTCACTGCTGACGCCCTTTTCAGGTTATATGCAGCGTCCATCAAGGGGGACAACAGCCTAGATCTGTACTGGCCAATGCTCTACCTACGTCCTGAAGCAACCCACTATAAAGGTCTCAATTCCCCAACTATCTGCAAGTTAAAGGACAACAAAAGTCAGTTCATCACTGATGCTGGCAACATCTGCTGTTGGGCAGAGACTGGCAAGAAGATGCTGTTTATTCCCACACCCAGCAAGGAGATACCATACTGCATTGCCACTACACCTTGGGTCACATTAGAGGATGTAACCTCTTTGAAATAATGAAGCCTAAGGTTTGGTGGCCTTGTATGCGCCAAGATATCTTGGACCTCCTTAAAACATGTGTAATGTGCAAGAAGAACACATCAAATCCTACACCTCCCGAGTATGTCCTGCCCATCAAAGCCATGCAACCCTTTGAACAGTGGGCCCTTGACATTGTTGGGCCCCTCCATGAAGATAGGCTAGGCAAGAAGTACATCATTACAGCCATCAATTATTTCACCCATTGGCCAGTAGCGTGGGCGACCACTAACCACACCGCCATCACCATCACCCGCTTCATTGGCAAAGAAATTATGGCCCACTTTGGGCAACCCAAACGCCTCATTTCAGATGGGGGCATGAGCTCATTGGGCATGTCATGAAGGCGTACTGCACCAAGAATGCCCTTCAAAAAATAGTCACAACTTCATACCATCTGCAAGCCAATTCATGTAGAGTTTCTTAATAGTTAACTGGTCCAACTAATTACCAAGCTCTCACAGGAGCACTCTAACACTGCGTGGACTGAACACCTGCCCACTGCTCTACTTATCTTACAAGCAAGAATCAACAGGGGCACCGGGTTCAGCTGCAGTACCTTGGCCTTTGGGACACCTGATAGCCTGGCAGGAGTAGAACAAGGGAAATTACAATCCACGGTTCCCGGGAAACCCCCCTTGTTGGCTACCCCTTCCCTGAGCCAGTGGCATGCCAAAGCCCGGGATATTGAACACAAGCAAATTGAGGGAGGGACAAGGCGCCTCAAGACCAGATACACCATTGGAGACCCTGTCTATGCCCTCAACCCCAATTTGGCCAAATTAGAACCCAATCAACTGGGGCCCTTCAAGATAGCCGCAGTCTATGACAACTACACCTATCAACTTGAAGATACCCAAGGAAACACCAAGAGGCTTCACCACAATTGCTTGTGCCCCTACCGCACCATCCCTGCACAAAAGTTGTTTGTGTGGACCTTCTCAGATCTTCTGCAAACTCTGATCCTGGTGTCTGACAACAAGCAGGTGGCAAGGGGGGTTGTAACCAAGTTTCCCTCCTTGCCTGCTAATGTATCTTACAATACACAGGAGGAGCTTGATGAGCTGCCCCTTGATGTATCTAACAGTATGGACCAATCTGATGGCAATATCAAACTGTGGGCACTTTCTCCTAATTAGGAGCACTGTCAATTCAACTTGCTGATCCCTGCACAAGTTTTTCCTTGGCTTCAAACTTTACATGCCACTATGCCACTTCCCTGTGGCCTTGTTGCTTTCCCCATATAGTATATTAATCACAATATTCTACAATAAACAATACCTTATTCTATTTATTTATGTCCTTTCTATTGGACTGTTGTCTTCCCAATCAAATACTGAACTATAATTGGTTCAGTTGCAACAGTATAATAGAAAAAATAGAATTAATAATTATTAAAGCAGCCAAATTTAATTTGTGGCATGATAAAAATCAATCATCACTGTATTTAAATGTAAATTATTTATTATAACTATAAAAACTTGTAAAAGTTAAACCAATATAAATTAAAAAATAAAATTTATTGGGGATGGGCAAGTTTTATTAGGGAAATGGGATTGAGCGGGGCAAACTAGTTGGCAGGCTGGATTGAGGGGGGAGGACTTGATTGGCTGGGGGGTTGGTGCTGGTCATCTGGGAGGATTGGATGAGGACTAGAGCAACTGGAGAACCCAGTGGCAATTGATTGCCTTCATTGGCTTAGAGGAATTGATTGTACGTGACATCATATTCTGACTCAGGGAGGACAGCAATTGGCTTGTACACTGGGGAATCATGAGGGGGCAGCTGGGGATCTTTTGATGATTGGCTGCTGCCAAGAGCATTGAAGGCCATCTTTGTAAACATGTTGACAACCTTCTGATAAGGAAACAGCACTGAGGGGTTGTTGGCTGCACTAACCACCTGGCTGAAGGTTGTGAGGTTGCACTCACGGATGGTGTCCCCAATGTTAAAGAACAACACATCACTCAGGTGAAGATCAGCATACCCGGCAGAAAAAATTGAGACATTGTGGCCATCTGCTTGGATCTTCTCAGAGGCTACTTCATTGCACTCCATTTGATGGCTCAGGAAGATTTTGAAGCTGGAATAGGCCAAGCTCCAAGTGGCAAGCAGGTTGGATAGGAATTTCCCGTACCAATAACCATTAGTGTAACTGGTTGTGGTTTGATAAAATACAGTCACTTTGGGGGAAACTGCAAGGAATGCACCAATCACAGTCCCCTCTGGTTCCTTTTTTTGCCTTTGGGAGCGTTCTTTTCACTCAAAGTGCCATAATCATGGACTTGTAATGAGAATTTATAATAGGATATAAATATGACATTGTCTGAAATAGAGGACAGACAGTAGGTGATGGTGGCATGATCACAGGGTCATGGGGCAAATCAGAGCCATCATCCAACCTATCAGCTGGCTGATTGGTCAGAATCAGAACACTGACTAAAAGCTTATGCATCCAGAGCTGCACTGTGCGGCTGGTAATGAATATGTCCTGGAGCCCAAGTAAGTGATGGGCCTCAGTCAATTGGAGGTATAAGTCACGTTGCAGAAGGTCAAGCATTATAGAATACATTTCCTTGATCTGAGAGTCAACCTGCTTCTTTGGCTTCTTACCCAGATTTGCACCACCTCTCTTCAAGAGGGCTCAGAACTCCTGCTTGATCACTGCCTCAGTAAATTGAAGCTGATTGGCTATTTTGGCAAAATTTAGGCCACTCTGCTTGAGGCTCACAATCTCTCTATCACCTCATTGGTTATGATTTGATGTTTTTGGCGGGCTTGAAAAATAAGGGTACCTGTATTAGGCAGGGCAAGATTTGGTTGGCCTGAATTCTCAAGCAATGGTTGGATAGGGTTAGAGGGGGCTACAGTTTTCCACTCTCCAAAATGTGGCACAGGCGCGGGTTGGGCCCAGTCTTGGGGAGCACTATATTGGCTATTGGAAAAGCCATCTGTGGATAAGCCTGGTGACACATACAACTCAGCCCCCTCATGACTTGCATTGAATTGGGTGTACACAGGAAACACGGTGGTTGCGCTCCCTTGATCAGCAGCCTGAGCTTGGAGTAGCTCCTGGTGCTGCTCCTCGACGACGTCAAAGTTATCTTCACTTGAAAAACTCATACTAACAAAAAGCAATAAAAATTCTATTAAAAACAGAAAAGTAAATAATTTCTAGAGACCTAATTTTATTTAAATGAGTACACCTATATGAGATATTCTCTCTGACATAAATGTCCAAATTTAGAAGCACATACATTGAAAATAATGCTGTAGTTCCCTGAATAGATTTTGGTGGATTCACTCCTGAAATCCACTATTTCCGATTTGAGTCCCAAAAATAATCAATTTTTTCAAAAAATGGGCCATTTTTGTGGTTGAGATCATTGCTTTTGTGACTGAACCTCATGTGTTCTCTGTTTGTATCATATTCACCACACAATCATTATCAAATTTGATGTAGAATGCTTCAGGAAGTGACTGGATTGTGTGCATTATGAATTTTAGTTCCATGCAATTACCATCTCATTTTTGGAATTCAGTATTTGACTTTATTTTTGTTGTATGACTGACTATTTTTGTTTTCTGGCTATAGATATATGGAAGTTTTATTGAGTAAATTAACCTTCAACTGGTTCCAGTTGAAATTTTGTTTTGTGACTGAACCCATGTATTCTAACCTGACTAATATATGTTTATCTCAACAGGTTTGAAAACTACTGTACTAAGCTTGCTATATTTGCTAAAACTGCTTGAAACTGTTTATCTAATCTGATACTCAATCCTCTAATTTCAACATAAACTTTTAGAAGAAATCTCAATGTTGTTTGATTTAAAAATATTGTACACTTGCTTGAACATATTTTTTCCACAACTGTTAGCCTTAACTTAGATATTATAAATCAGCCATAATAGAATATCACATGGATATCACATTGAAGGAAAATCAATAGTATACAGGCCTTGGTTTAAACACAAATATATCTAGGTGTAAAAATCAGACAGGGAGCCAAAGGCTTTACTTACCAAAAATGTATTCCTGGAGGTAGAGAAATTTCTTTAAAAAACACTAGATTTGCTAATCTGATTAAGATCTTAGGGGGTTAAGTCAGTAGTTTTGTTTATACACTAAAACTAGCAGAAAACTCAGATAGAAAGGCTTATTTTTTCTTTAAGGCTTTCTTCTCAGCCTTGGTCAACTCTTTCTGTGGAGCCTTGAGGGTCTTGAGACGCTGTCCTATAGAGCTTGCTTTGATAGCCATGGAATCTTCAGTTTTCTTATTGACAGCAGCAGTAAGTTTCTAAAAGGGTTTTATAAGATACTATGTCTCACACATATCCTGAACTTGCCAAAGCAAGACTATAAACGTACAGGCAAAAAATAAAATAAACAAAGAATTGGAACACTTAAAAGAATTTAATTAGTGGTTTACCTTAGTCAATTGGATCTTCTTAATTACATCAGCTGTCTTGGGTGGAACAACACGTGCTAAAAGATAATTATATTAATTATAAAAGCCTTTTTCAAAAGAATTTAAAAGCTATTTGAGAAAGCAAAATAATTTTTTTGGCCCAAAGCCTTTTGAAGGGTTGTATTTATGAAAGACTTGGTTGCAAAAAATTAAAAGTATAATTTTTGATCACTTTAAACAAGCGGATTCATCATATCTTGTATGGAAGCCAAAATTCAAGACTCAATAGATGCTTAGGACCTTATTAATCAATTTTTTTGATGAATCTTAAAGCAAGAACCTTTGAGCCTAAGCAATAAATTTAACAGCATATTTCAAATAAAACTAAAGGCCATCACACAAGTATGCTTTAGAAAAAAGTATACTTTCGAACAAAAAAAGTTGATTGAAAATAAAATAAAGTGCTCATGATAAAAGGTTAAAGGAAAAAGAATGAAACGTAAAAAAGATAAGGTAGAAGCAGATTTTGTTAAAAACTGTGTAAAAATATCAATAATGTAAAGGCAGTACCTCCCCGTTTAACAGCACTGGCCTTCTTTGCTTTAGCGGCTGTGGCTTTGTTAGGCTTTCCTGTTTGCTTTCTTTTAAAAGTAGTGCCCTGGACCATATTTAGTTTCTTGTTACTCAAAAGAAAACTCTTGGTTTCGAGATTGTGCTATGTATCAGACAATAGTAAATTACTATTAGCTCAAATTCTCTTGTTGGATAAATATCATATATATCTTAATAAAAATATTTTTATTTCAAAATTCAAATAAGGCCTGCTTTTTATTATTTTCAATGCTTTTCCAAAACCAAAGTGCACTAGCTTGTTGTAGCTATTTAAATTCTAGTTTAATTTTGTCGAAAGTTATAAAATTTAAACCCAATCATTCAAATGAATTCAAGTCAACCCAAAAAATGTTGATTGCTTGGTCAAGTAAGCTTAATCTTGTTCTCCATTCACCTCTATCTATTAGCTAGTTTACAAAACTAAAGCGCGATATCATTTATTTACCACTAGTTAAAATGGCTAATCCACACGAAATACAACAAGAAGCTCTCCTGGGAAGAATCGCTTCAAACGTTAGAAAACTTAATGAAGTGATTGAAGAACTTAATGACAAGCTCAATCAGCTCAATGCAACTAATGAAGAAATATCTAAGTTTTCTAATCTGTGGACCGCATATCATCTGAACTCAATGATTCATCTTGATTCTAGGGATATTTTAAACACCAAATCTGAACTTTAGCATGAAACCCTTTTCTTTTGAGTCTATTGCGAAGATATATGACAGCATTTGAATTTGCTTTCTTTCTCATTTAAATTTATACAGGCTTACTTAGAGATTTTCAAAGTAAAGGATCTTGATCTTGAAATGATGTAATTTCTTATGAAGGCTTCTTTTGACTAAGCGTTAGTATATCGTAGTGAGCTTGGCATAAAAAGAAACAATTTACGTGCCAATGTTAGTTTCAATTATAATATATATCTGTTGTACAGTTATTTCTTTGAATTGTCTGGCTTTTTTCTTTATCTGCTTATTTTTATAATAGGTCGCCTCCTCCGGTCCCTTAAAAAGACGATAGGAATCATGTAAATAATTATATTGATTGACAAAATACAGCTCCCACCATAATTATTGTGTAGATGGCATTATATAGAATAAAGCAATTTTTTAAATCAAAAATTGACGATAGCATAAAAAAGGCACTACAAAAATATACACATGGTCAAAAGAATAAAGCTAAAACAAACCCCAAAAGGCACCATTTTCTTTAAGCATGACTTTATCTAGGGAGAACTAGAATAGGCCGCGGGAGATGCGTAAGTATTTGAATTTGAAATAGCCAGCTACTCAGTGTTCGGCCCAAAATTTTCAGGGTAAATTGAAAAGTTTCCATGTCTGGATCTATTGCACTATAGAGCAATGATACACAGTAGGTAAATTAAGGTAATCCAGATTTAAATCTACCTAGATAATTGTTTCTCAGTGATATTTCTCTCAAAATCCTATACTCATTTCCAAATCAACCAGATTCAATCTTTACATTTTTTGTTTATAATAAAATTAGGTTTATCTTACACCCAATCATTTCATATATCAATGTTTAATTGGCTAACTTTAGCATTTTAAAAGGCTAAAATTATTCTAGAGACCTGTACCTATTTCTAGATCAACTAATATCCAACTTCAGTATGTTTATAGTTTATAGATTATGTTTTTACTTTTTTGCCAGGTGATAGTTCAGATTGAAGCTGCCAAGCAGCGTAAAACTTGATCAATGAAGCATCAAGAATTTAATCAAAAATAGCTATTTTATGTCTATAGTGTTTCTAAATGAGCAAATCCGATTATATATCATAACACTTTGTATTTATTAAATGCACAAATTAAACAAATTTAATAGTGACTGGATAGAATAAAAGGCTGGAGATAAACAAAATTGCATTGTAAGTAAAATTGACTCATAAAAGTTGGTTTGTTTTATGTGGAAATAAATAGGAAGATTTTTTCAGGGAACCAACTTTGGGTAGCTGGCCCATCTTTTTCTGAAATCAGGCAGGCCACAGGCTGGGCAGGCAAAGCCTACCATAAGATTGGTGCTAACTTAAATAGGTACGACATAGACTTTCTCACCCGAGACCATGGGCCAGAAGCCAGGGTGATATGTTTTAATCACCCTTTCTGGGGTGATATACACTATCCCAAATAGATTGATAGTGTGACCCTGGGGAGCTTGATTGTGGGTGCAGGAATCAGTTTGGGGGTAATGTGTGGCTCCATGTCCAGTTGATAGGCAAGGAGGAAGTTGTATTTATCTTTAAACAGTTAGGGCTCAGTAATGTGCCAAGGGCTCTTCCTGTTGTACCTGGTCAGCTTTATAGATCAGGTGAAGGAATCCTGCGCTAGTATCTTTTCAGAGGAGTAGTCTGTGTATTTGGGCTTCAAGGGGCACTCTGTGAAGTGGACAGGACCAAAGGGAGCACCTGGTGGACAATAGGCTGCTGGCAGCAGGGCAGGAATACCAGATAATTTAGAGTTGAATTGGCAGATGACTAAGATTAATATGATAATATTTGGGAGAAACAATATCTCATAATCTTTATTTAAGAATGATGATGGGGATGGGTCTTGGTCTGGCAGTGTCAGGATACCAGGAGTACCGTGGGGCTCCAGTAGGTGAGGGAGGAGTTGAAGCAGGCACTGGCATGGCCCACCAGATGATGGGACCTAACTTTACCAGGTAGGAAAAGGCTTTCCCAGCCCAAGGCCCGGCTGCTGGCAAGGCAGAGTCAATCAATCCTGTGAGCGCCAGGTAAAGCACTCCCAGGAATTGATTATTCTGGCCAGTGGCGTCAGAGGTGGGTGGGGTTGAGATAGTCGGTTTGGGTGTTGGGGGTGGTTCCATGGGGACCAGGTAGGCAGCAGGATTGTTGTACTTCCCGTTAAAGATCAAAAGGTAGATGATGATTGCTTTGCCGTCACGGACAATTTGATAGGGTTCCTTAGGTGTGTTTGGGCGGGTGTACCACTGCAAGTCTTCTAATGTCCAGGGTTTGTGGTCAGGATTTGGGGGGTACTCAGTGAAATGCACAGGGCCAAATGGAGTGTTGGGCGGACAGTAGTAGTCAAAGGCTTCAGTTTTGTCAACTGGATTCTGGCTATCTATCCCAGTGGATAGGTACTGACGCTTGAGTGTATGCAGATGAAAGAGTATCAAAAATAGGCATGGAAGCAGATTGGTGAACCAAAGGTTCATAACAACTTTTATTTGGTAAGGATGACAATACAGAACTTTTTCAAGTGCTTCTGGTTTATATACTTACTCACATGCAAGTGCCTCTGGGCATTCTTCTGGTGTTATCTGTGTGGCAAGGCTTGACATCTCAGGTTCTGCTGTTTGGTTGGCTGCTTCATGGTCTTTTTTGGGGTTTTCAGGAACAGTTGTTTGGCTTTTTGGTGGTCCATCTTGGCTTGGCTGGCCATTGGTTCTAGCATGTTTGGCTTCTGGGGTTATGGGGGTTTTCCCAATTTGATCACCTTTTTTGGGCTGGCTTGACAGGCTTTCCTGAGGCCAAGGAACTTGATTAAAAAAGGGGTCCCCAATTGGGGACCCCAAATTACTTAATGGAGGGTGAGCTTGAACTGGGTTTACTGGGCAGCTAAAGATAGCCTGTCCAGGCCCAACCAAACCCACCAAGGCTTGGGCGTAGGTTTTGGGGCCCAGAATGGGCCCTGCAGCTACCGCCAGGGCAGAAATGGTTCCTGCACCTGGATTTGCTTTAAAAAGCAAAAATCCAGGTGCAGGCAAATCTCCCCCACCTGGTGGCTAGGAGCAGGTTTGATTCCCGCCCAGGGCATCAAAATTGTTACTTTTGTAACAGGCAGGTACTTATACTTCTCTTCTAGGCCTCATTGTCTGGTTGGGTTTCTTGGGCTTGAGTGGGCTGGTGTCAGGATTTTAGGGGTGACAGGGTGACTGTCATGCCCTGCCCCAAAGGGCAGGATCTTTAAATTTATTATTTTTGTGTATTTTTGATCAATTTAAAATTCAGTATTTTTCTAATATTGAAGTTTTAAATTGAGAGTTAATATAAAAGTATTTTAAAGTTAATTACCTTGTTTTTTGTCAATTTGCGTTTGAATTGACATTGTTGTTGTCGTCTTTTGTTTCTCAGCTATTCAATTAGCTTTATATTCTCTACTTTAAGTTAGAGAAATTTTACTTTTTGCTCACCTTTCAAAACTCCTGGTTACGTCGTAGCCACTTTCCCCAGCCTCATTCTTGATGATCAAACTTCAAACTGGTCTAAGTGATTTCTTCCCCTTCAATCTTTTATCTAATTTTAAACCCTGAGATCTTAATTTCTAGAAATTTATACATTTTTATTAGTTTCATTTTAAATTTTAGCCTTTTCTTTCCTTAAACAGATGGAACTTGTAAAACAACAAGCCTTAGGCTTGTTGTATCCATTGTTTTCCCTTAAGGAATCATTCAATAGTTACATGTACCAATTTGCTGATGGAGAATATCCTAATATTGACATTCCCTTAGTTACAAATTGTTCACTATTAAATACTTTATTTTATCTTCTTTGCTTAGGGTTCTTACACTCAATTACTCCTTTTGTGACACAATATAGGGTTTTAGCAGGGTTCTGTAAGATTATATTACAGACAGTTCTTACGTTTTTATATCTTTTAAATTTGAATCCTAATGCCTTGCAAACTCTAGTTTATAACCTTGTGCCATTATGGACAAGAACTGATAGTGGCATCAGGTATGGGCAGGTTGTCACTGGCTATCTTTGTGCAATAGGCCTTTGAACCCTTCTGTTTGACAACTTGATAATTGGTGGTGGGCAGGTATTCAGGGCCAGCATCATTTACTGGGCTTTGGGTGGGTTTGGGGCAATTCTTGTTGAAAGATTTGCTAATTTTGCCACCCGGCCCACCAGTGTCATGTGTTAGCATCTCTGTCATGAATGACATTTCAATACTTGTATTGAAAACCCAAGAGTTGAACCCCAGCCCCCTGAAGGCGGATCAAACCCCCAGGATGGTCCAGGACCCGCCAATCCAATAAGTCACAGACTCAAATTGTTGAGTTACTCCGTGGCCCGCTGGTCTAATACTGAAGATTCCCTGAATGGTTGCCAGATTGCCACCAAACCGGCGCCACTGAAGACCCATGCCTACCAGGTGATGTGGTCTGCCTAAAGGAGGCTGGGGAAAGACCTGCCACAAGCCCTGCCAATAAACACCAGCTGTTGCCAGTTGCCAGCCCAAAAAAAGTATTGCAATTGGCCAGCTCAGGTGACGTGGTGATTGACAGCGGCAAAACAAAACATTGCCACTTCTGTTCCCCAGAGCCAGTCCAGCCAAGACCCGCTGAACTGGTGCCACTGAGGGCCCAGACCTACGTGGAAGCTGTGGCTTGGACAAGACCCAATATTAGCCCTGCCAATAAGCACCTACTGCAGCTGGTCCCTAGTCCAGAAAGGGGAATGTAATTAGGCCGCTCAGATGACATGGTGAACCAAAGCGGCAAAATTAAGCATTCCTGTTTGCCAGAGTGTTCCTGAAAAGGACCTGATGCCCTTCAGACCCCAAGCTAAGATCCATGCCCTACTGGCAAACCACCCATGAACCCAAAGCCTGCAAAAGGCAAAGAATCAAATTCACATGGTATAAAAATGCAGGCAGTGTGGGGATGACCATATTGTTATTTTTGATAATAAAGTTTATGAAACTTTGGTTCAAACACATTCTACCTTATCTAGTCTTATTAATCTTCCATCTTAATTCTGGCCAAGTAGACCACCAGGCCGCCGCCCCCTCCAGAGACCAACCTGCCAACCCGCCCCAGGCATTATACCGTCCCCTGGGAGCCCCCTTTGGACCTGTGCATTTTACTGAATACCCACCCAACCTGTCAAATTCAGAGTACAGCTTGGAAACCATCCTCATTGCCGACCCAGTGGCAAGGGCTAGAAGTACTAAATACATAGGACGCAAAGGAAAGAGGATCAAGATACCGCCCTTATTGTTCAAGGACAAGTATAACTACCTACCAGCGTACTTTGTTCCCATGACTCCACCATTAATCCCAAGACCAGACTGCCCACTGGAACCCACTGCCGCAGCCAAGACCACCTCTAACCAACTGTTTGGAGTACTTTACATTACTTTGACAGGATTGATGGTTTCTGTGGTCCCCAACTCTGGACCCTGGTCCTTGCTCGGGCAATCTGTATCTTATATTATCAAGTTAGCACCCATTCTATGGTGGGCCTTACCCGCTGGCTTGGCCGCACCTCACCCCGAGCCGCCCAATGCCTCTATCTATGACTGGCTTCCTGACAATCTCAAGAAAACTCCTAGCATCTTGAGCAGGAAGGTTATCATGGGTTACTATAGTACTGGATGATTTTGTAGGGCAAGTGTCAAGTCTTAGGCTGAGAGAAGGTTTTGGGTTATTTCTCATTGGCGGGCTTGCTAATTTCACCACCCAAACTGCCAGTGTTGTGGGTCACCACTTTGAAGAAACTTTTACTGTCAGGCATGGGGATTTTTCTTGAAAAACCCTGTGGTGTTGGCAAGGATTTTGATCCCAGAGGGTTGTCATTGACCTTTCTTTCAGGTTCACTATTGATAGGATGTGGGCGGCCAAGCTCCTGGCCTTCTGAACTGGCAGGCTGCAGGAAATTAGGCTCAGAGTTTAAACCCTGCCTCATACCTTGGGTTTTATATAGAAAAAAATGTCATTCCTGACAAATCTTGTCCAATTGCATCAATGAGCACACATACAGCAGATTTCTCTCAGACCTGCTTAATATCTGGAGCTTAGATAATTCAAAATACTGTTTATTGCTGAAAAATCAAATGAAATGCAGCAATGAGGCATTAGAGATTATTTGGGGAGGTAGACATAATGTGTTAATATTTCCTGTAGGCCATGCAGGCATACACCTGAGGGATGTATTATTATACAAAAAACAGACAGGATCCAAGAGCCCAACCCTAATATGTTCAATAAGATGCTTCTTACTGTCAAAGACCACACCAGGGTATCCACACATCAAAGTGCAAAATTACACCCTCATTTAGCCTTAGATGGAACAATATTCTGTGTCAAACCAAAAAATGTCTCAAACCCCCAAAAACCCTTTAAATTATCTGAGGGATTTGGTGCATACAGTTGACGAGAGATTTTTTCTAGAATATTCTTCTCAAATCTCTCCCACATCTCGATTCTTACCTGCCTAACTATGAAAGAAACACCAATCAGTTTGGACTGTTTGCTATCCTGGTGTTGCCCAATTTTAAAAAAATCAATCTCAGCCAATCAGTGCTCACCACATGAGAGTCCCAGTTTTTCTCAGAACCACAAAATTTGGACACCATCACTCAATTTAACATCCCTAGCCAATCATTTATGACTTCGCAAATTAAGTCAAAAACTTCAAACCCTCATGATCCAGGGTTGAAACTTTATCTCCCTGCCAACCAGGAGGCACTACTGCTCCTGATGAGCCTGCTGCTAAGAATCCAGTTTCTTAAAAAAACAAGAAGGCCCAGTTTGGGTCCCTGATTGTCTATTTTCTTCAATAAAGGTTTAAATTTTAAAAGCTTTTTATATTGGGTACTTTGTCTTTGGATCCTTTATCTAAGAATTCTTAGTAAAAAATTAGAGCCTCTCTTACATCATTCTTTTCCCCTGGTTTATGATAGTCTTGCCTGCTTGCTTGAAGTTATTTTTAACGTCAAGTGTGAAACTTTACCCTTTTAAACTTTTGAAAGTGAGCTTAAACTCCAAAATTCAGGTAAAATTTACCATAAAAACCTACTTTAAGTTCAGTTTTTAGTACATTAGTTTTCAAAACTGTTGAGATAAACGTATAATCTCAGTTTAAAAACAAAATCAAGAATTAAAGAATTTATATTAAATTACAATAGATTTGGATCCACTTTGATTTTTTTATGACTAAGTTGCATTTGTTTTTAGACTGAGATTATATGTTTATCTCAACAGGTTTGAAAACTACTGTATTTTTGCTCTTTATCAACTTCAAAAGTCTATTCCTTGATGTTAAAGTCTTCTCCTGGCCACTACAAGTTGTTCTGTGCTTTCCTGAGCCATCTAAAATCCCAGATCTCTTTGTAGCTTCCCTGGCCCTCCTGGTTTTTACTTGTGGCAACTTCCTCAGCCCCACTAAAGCACTCCAAATTTCCTTAAAAGCTCAAAAATGCTGCTCCTTGGCACCTGCTCTGCTTTTGATCTGATAAATTTTGCTGGATCTCTGGTTGTGTGTTTTTTCCTCTGCCCAACTGATAAGAGGGAATCCAACACAACTCCTCTACCTACTTGAGGACCTACCCAGTAGGGCCAACAATATGCTTGCTACTGGAGAGAATCTTGTCAGGAGTCTCACCTGAAACAATGTGGAAAAATCCTTTAGTGCTGTCCCTGTAAGTTACCCTAAGAACTCTTCTGCAATGATGACTCTCATGGAAGTGGAAGAGTTGTCTCTCTACCAGGATCTGTCAGCTTCCCCAGATTATTCCTCCATGTGTACCCCCTGGTTGCTTTCAGGCATGTTGTTGATGGGGTTAAAGGCCTACCTCCTCCACTGTCCCCAGTCTTGTCTATTCAGAAACTTTTTTGAGCAGTCATCTCAGTTTTGCACTAGATGACATTCTGTTGGGTCTCTCCCCAGGATGAAAGCTAAGCTTAGTTAGTTTAGCTCCTCTTTCTCACATAATCAATAAATTGATTTCCTGATTTACTGTTTCCTGGTACTTTTGAGATATGATTTCTTCCATAGATTTGACCTCCAGAATTTGCAGAAGGTGGGCCTCACAAATTCCTGGCCATTCAAGCTTACCAAGGGCAGGTTTTGTGTCAAAGAAGTTGTTTACTACAGGCTTTCATGTATTCATATAGATATTGGTATGTTGTCAAAAGCATCCTGGGCTCTGACAATTTTATACACAAACTGTCTTTTTACCAGTTATTCTAAATTAACTAAAGGGCACACTCTTTTAACAATTCATATTTATGTATTGCTATTAAAGGTGTTAAATTACAGTTGAGTTTAAAGAATGCTAATAATAAAATAGAATAAAAAATATAATTACTTTTATTATTAGAATTCTCTAAAATCAATTGTAATTAAACACCCTTAATAGCAATACATAAATATGAATTATTAAAAAAGTGTGCCCTTTAGTTAAGTTAGAATAAATGGTAAATATAGGGTTTGAATTGAGGGCATAAAATTGAGGTTCCAAAATAACAATGCGTAAATTGATGTGCCAAAATCAAAGTGCAGTAAAATGATGAATTTTTTGTTTAATACTTTCACTTTCACACCTCTCCTTCCTCCTCTAAAAGAAGTTTTGTTGACCCTGGGTGAAGCCAGGAGCCATTTTTTAAAAAAAATTATACATTGTAAGAAGGGCAGCTCAAATCACATTGTATAGTATTATAATTGATATTTTAATGATTTGAAGTGCATAATATGGCACTATTTCTGGTTTTGACAAATTTACATAAAATTTGATTTTCATGTCTAAACATGGTTATCAAAACTGGATTTTTACAGTAGTTTTAAAAGCTATGGCAACAACCAAAAATACCTCAGATTTAAAAAAAATGATTTCAGATTTGAAAAAAATTCAAGTTGCGCAAGATTCAGGATTCAAATAATTTAAATATTTTTGGTTAATAAATGAACTTTCAAACAAAAAAACAAAATTCCACTACCCCATTATACAAAATTATATCAAACGTCAAGTGGTGTAGTTCAAACCACAAACAAAATGAACTGATACAACAAGTGAAATGGATGGATGCTATTCTGGAGTATATTATAATCCAATCAGGATTCATATGAGGCACCAACAGAAGGACTAAAATGAAACAAATTAGAGCAATCTAAAAGCAAGATTCCACAAGCATGAAATGAAATGAAGTCACACAAGATGTGTAGTGTGAGCAGCCTAAACTAGAAAAAAACAATTTAACAGCCAATCAACAGCTATTCAATTTAGGAATAGAGGCATTTTATTCATTTTCATGGCTCCAGATTTGTATGGAATGGTTTTGAGAACCTTCCAAATATGGACTCAAGATTAAAATAAAAATAAATCATTAATTTTTAAAATTTCTACTTTTAGTGATTTTATCCTAGGTTTTTTACAATGGTTTTTACTAGCAATATCTTTGATGGTGCCAGCAGCCAAGCCAACAGCAGCCAAGCCAGCTTCAATGGAGGCAAGTCTCAGTACGTGGAGGCACCTGTTTACACCCAAGCCTTTGAGGCGGGTAACAAGGAAGCTGACCTGTTACTGATCCCCGACCCATATGGTTTTGACTTGTTCAGTAGTCACTTAGTGTCTAGCTCTGCCCCTGCTCCTGTACCCATCCCCGCACAAGCTACCCACCAACCAATCAATCAGGATGGCAACCTTGATTTGGAACAACTTCCTGCCATCACCCAAGCTGTCCCCTACAGCCAATCAGGCTTCAGCTCCTACGGCCCAGCGCCCCAAGCAACAAATCATCACCCCCAAATTCTTCAGGAAATTGTGGCACTGAATCTACAGGGTCTGTCATGGGAACAGATTGCCGCCCAGTTGCAATTTATCCAAGCTACTGTCATGCAGGAATTCAACAACCTGATGAACAGGGGGAATCTGATGGGGACAGTCAAGAAGCCCAAGAAGGCCCCCAAGTCACAAATATCTGAGGCATACTGTCAGAAAACACCCTGACACATCTTTTGTTACAAAAATGCCTTGGAAAAACTCTACTGTTCTCCAAAATCCTAATGCTAGTTTGATGACTCTCCTAGCTGCTCTAGACAATGAGTTATGGCTTCTTAAAGTTTGGCTGCCAGCCAAACTTCCTAACCAGTGTTAAAATGACAAAAATATGCAACCAAGGCACAAGAATTGATGTGAATCTTAATTTGAGCATAACTTAACAACCACAGGACGGATTTGGACATCCAAACACGCATTTTGAAGCCAAACACCAGTAGAGTCAATTTGTGCTTTTTTAGACAAAATAAAGATGCAAAGCTAATGTGCAGGATTTTTCAAAGAAACATGAGTCATGCTGTTCAGAAGATGCCCCAAAACCCCAGACTGATGCCACCAGCAGAGTCCCTAAGACTTTCTAGAAAATTTAGGAAGATTCTAAAGAATCTAATGGAATGGTATATAAAAGTATTGCTCACAATGATCCCCTTGTGATCATTATAAGTTTAGCCCAATAAAAATAAGTTGAATTTAGTTGATTTTGAAAAGTTTATATTAAATATGTGTAAGTTGTTTCCTATGGAGACCCGTCAAGATCTACTGGGCCCTGACACATACCCAATCATGCTTGACCTCCTCTAGAAGTATCCTAAGTTTCCCTTGAACCAGGTCCACAAGCAGCTTGCACACCATAACATATGGGTCTCTGAGCGCATGGTGCAGCTCTGGATGCACAGGAAGGTGGCTTCCATACAGGTTCTTACCAATTTTGCCAGCAATCAATGGGATGGCACTGAGAATTCCATGTATGACACCACCATCAAATCAACCCTGGTCTGATGTCTGACTAGTCAAACTGATGATGTCATGTTCATCTCCTATTACAAGCTATCAATAGCTTTTGATGATTTTGGCAAGTAAGGAAAAGCTGCTGCCAAGAATAGAAGGAATAAGGTCAAGAAGGGGACGTTTGTCACGGCCCATACCAGAGTCTGGCTGGACTCCCACAGGGGAGACAGGCCGGGCCTGGAAGGCCATGTACACAATAGGCGCTATATAAACCAGGTAGTTTAGAGCAGTGGCTAGGGGGCGTCAACTCCCAGTATGGGGCACAACTTGGTCGGCCAGCCCCAATACTGTTATGTAGACAAACCCCAGCTTGCTAAAGTCCTGGGTGGGAGGCGCGTTGGGGAGAGGAGGGGCAGTAGGAATCTCCTTCATTGCTGGTGGCAGATCCAGGTGATGGGGATGGAAATACTCCAGGTCAAGGGCGCGGGGTAGTTTGGCAAGGACAACATGTGTATAGCCGGGAGGATATGGATATTCAAGTTTGTATTGAGTAGTGGAATCACAAATGGATGCAGAGAGAATAATTAAATTTGAGCAAAAATAGACAATTCCTGCAATAAGATAATAATTTCTAGACATAAAATTGCTTTATTAAGATGTCAACAGTGAGGAGGGCTTCTCCCCCTTACTACTTATACTTACTGAAGATTCTGTGGCCTTTTGTGCCACCAGAGAACTGATGGCATCATTTGGAGTTGGATTTACAATTTTAACCAGAATTTGCATGCTTGGGCAAGAGGGTGAGATCTCATTGGCTGCTATAACATGAACCTTTTAAAATTTGCAGCATGCCAAGTTGCTACAGTTATTTATAGCTCCTGCAATGAATCAATTGTCCAATTGCGCAATCAAACAATTACACTCCCAATGTGCCATTTCCCAATAAGTGAGTGGCCCAAATTTAATAACAGGCTCAAAGCCAGGGATTTGAGGCTTGTGTGCCTCTCAAATCCTAGGCCATTCACTAGTCAAAGGGGGGTATTTTGCCCTGGAAGGTGCTTTGTGTGGGTTTCCATGCTGCATGTTTAATCAACTCTAAGGAGGCCAGCTGACTGTCCAGGGCAATCTGGGCCCTGACATCATACCCTACCATAGTTAAGATTGCAGAGCACAACTCTTTACTCCAGGACTTATATTCTTTTAGTAGGATGGCGGCATTCTCCAGGTTGGATTCAGGTTCCTAAGTATTCTCTTCATGGGGGTATCCTTTCCATTTGACCAGGAAATGAGGTTTTTGGTATCAGAGTTTGTGTCCCAGGATGGCTTTGACCTTGTTTTCCATGAAGCTTCCCATTTTGATGGGTGGGGGGAGCTGTTCTCACTATCTGGTGCAGGAGAGAAGGTCCTTTCTTTTTTGATAACAGGGAGCAGTGGAATACGTTGTGAATCTTCCATCCGGGGGCAGCTCTAGTCAGTAGGCTACAGTACCAATGTGTTATAAGACTTTGTAAGGACCTGTTTGTTGGGGGCTCAAGCTAGCGCAAGGAGCAGTAGTCTTGATGTTATTAGCGCTGAGATACACAAGGTCTCCTACTTCAATTGGGGGACAGGGCTTTGTTTCTTGTTGGAAAAATCCTTGTATACTTGTACTGCTCTTCTCAGGTTCTTGGCACATTCTTCTTGGCATGTGTGGATGTTGCTGACCCAGTCTTGTCCTTCAGGGTTATTGGCTTCCTCTGTGGAGGGGCATCTCATGTGAGGTTGAGTCCATAGTTGGCTTTGAAGGCAGACATACCAGTGGAGCTGTGGTATTGGTTGTTGTACGCAAACTGAGCCATTGGTAAGTGGGTTACCCAATTGTTCTGTTCTGAGTTAATGTAGCATTGTAAGTACTGTTCAAGGACCTGGTTTACTCTCTTGGTCTGTTTGTCCCTCTGGGGGTGGTATGCAGTAGACAATGATCTTTTTATTCCCATATCCTTTAGAATTTGGGCCCAAAACTTAGAGGTAAATTGTGGGCCTCTGTCTGAGACCACTTCTTGTGGAAGTCCATGGTTCATGAATACTCGGTTACAGAATAGAGTGGCGGTTTCCTTGGCATTTACTTTGGTTGTTGTTGGAATGAAGTGAGCCATCTTGGTGAAGCAATTGACAATTACAAGGATGACATTGAATCCTTTTGAATTTGGTAGCTCCACAATGTAGTCCATATAGACTGACTTCCAAGGGCCTTCTGCAATCTGAAGGGTTGTAGTAATCCTTCTGGCTTTCCTTGCTTAGGTTTGATACATCCACATGTCTCGTAACCACTGAGGTATCCTTCAATCTCTGGCTTCATCCTGGGCCACATGTAGGTTCCCTGAATACCTTTGAGAGTCTTTGTACGTCCAGGGTATCCTAACATGGTGGAGTCGTGGTATTCTTTTAGTATCTCTAAGCGCAATGGGCCATCTGGTACATAGGTGAGTCCATGTAGCTGCAGGGTCTTTCCATGTAGAGAGTAACCATTTTGGTAGTATCAACTGTTGATATATCTCTTTAGGTCTTCCATGATGGAGATGCAGTGCTGGTCTACGGTCTGAGCTAGTTGGATTACTTCTCTTCTAATGGCTAGCCCCAGGAATAGAAGCATTGGCTCAATCATGTTTGGGGACAGCAAGGATCTAGTTTGAATTCTTCAATCTCTTTGGAACTAGGAAAAAGGTCTACTCTTTGGCTTAAGGCGTCTGGTACAATGTTGATCTTGCCGGGTTTGTAACTGATTAATAAGTCATAATCTGCTAGGAATAAGGCCCATCTAGGTTGTCGCTGATTCAGTTGTTGTGGTTTGAAGAAGTATGTCAGGTTCTGGTGATTGGTCAAGACTCTCACAGGGTGGTTGGCGTCACAAAAGTATCTTTTCCAATGTTTCAAGGACTGGATGATAGCAAGCATCTCTTTATTGTAGATGGGGTAGTTCAACTCAGGCAGAGTGAGCTTCCTTGAGTAGTAAGCTATAGGGTACAGCTTACTATCATGTGCCTCCTGAAGCAACACACCCCCCAATGCAAAGTCAGAGGCGTCTGTTTCCACTATGAAGGGCTTATTGTAAACCGACATTGCCAAGACAGGGGCAGAAACAAAGGCGTTCTTTAGCGACTCAAAGGCTGACTTGGCGGTATCATCCCACACAAAAGGGTGTTTCTCAGAGGTGAGGCGGGTCAAGGGCAAGAAGATTGAAGAAAAATTTTGGACAAATTCCCAGCAGAAGCTTGCCAGGCCCAGGAAACTTCTGACCTCCGTGTGGCTCTTAGGTTCAAGCCATGATGTCACAGCCTCTATATTATCAGGTGTCATTGTGAAACCTCCTTTAAGTACATTGTACCCCAGGAACTCTACTTCTTCTTGGAAAAACTCACATTTCTGGAGTTTAACAAAGAGTCCATGTTCCTTGAAGTGTTGTAGGAAAGCTTGAAGGTGTTCAACATGTTCCTCAGGTGTGCAACTGTAAATGAGGATATCATCTAAGTAGGCTATGCAACACTGGTCCTTGAGTCCTCCCAAGACCAGGTCCACCATAGTTTGAAAGGTACTAGGTGTGTTGCACAGCCCAAACAGCATAAAAAAGTATTAAAAAAGACCTTGCCTAGTCTTGAAGGCAGTTTTCCATTTGTTGTCAGGCCTGATCCGGAACTGGTTGAAGGCGTCCCTAAAATCAACCTTTGAGAAAACGTTGGCTCCCAAAAGCTGGTCTGAGAGGTCTTTGGCATTGGGTATGGGGTATCTGTTCTTCACTGTGATGCTGTTTAGGTCCTGGTAATTGACACAAGGGAGTAAGTTGCCATCCTTCTTTTTAACAAACAATAGAGTGGACAAACAGGGAGATTTGGAGACACGTATATATCCCTTCTTCAACATCTTGTCCAAGTACTCTCTTAAGGCGGCTTGTTCCTTCATGTTACAACTATTGACTGGTCCATGCTTAGGTTGGGTTCCGGGGAGGAGGTCAATGGCGTGGTCAAACTGGCTATGTTTTGGCAAGGCGGTGGCTTCTTCTTTGGAGAAGACAGACTCCCAAGGCTTCAAACATGTTTGGGATCTCGGCTTTGCAGGATTCTGTGGTGACGTTATTTAGCTCAGGTGTTTGCTGAGGGTTCAGGCAGGGGACCTCTAAGGTTTGGCTCTCATGAGTGACAGTCACTTGATGGTTCTTATAGTTTAAGTTCAATTGGTG
Organism: Entomophthora muscae; assembly: GCA_014839935.2. Lineage (NCBI taxonomy): Eukaryota > Fungi > Entomophthoromycota > Entomophthoromycetes > Entomophthorales > Entomophthoraceae > Entomophthora > Entomophthora muscae. Next base: position 254,610 of record QTSX02000100.1, read on the forward strand.
GTCAACCCACCATTTGAACCCTATCACTACAGGTTTGGGAAGCTTCTCCATGATGTGGAATCTGGTGAGCAGCAATCTCTTGTTTAACTTCAGGGATGCAAACTATTCACATTTGTGGGACAGGCCTGTTGTCTTGTTACCCAAGGTTACCAGTCGGGAATTTCCCTGGATTGGTACACCAAGTTTCTCAGCTAGGCTATGTTCCATGTAGTTGAGGGTTGCCCCACTGCTAGGAGAGCTACAGTGTTCACCTCATGGTCATTATAACATAAGGTAGTGTCAATGATAGGATAAGATTGTGAAGCGTTATTTATTGCTGAGATAGTTGCTCCTTGGGTTCCATTGGAGCAGCTAGTGCATTCCTTGGATAAATGGTCAATTTGGTGGAAATAGAAGCATCATCCACTTCTGACGTGGTGTTGGTACTCTTCAGGGGTCATGTTCAAGCAGGGCCTACTTGTACCAGGGGTTTGATTGTTTTGGGGTTGGCCAGCGTGGTATCCTTGTGATTGGCTGAAGTCTATGCCTCTGGCAATAGCCAGGAGTTTGTCTTTGGGAAGGTCACATTGGTGGTGTCTCATTAGGCTGGCATGGTGTGGGTTCAGACCATTTCTGAAATGTAAGCCTGATATGTTGTCAGGAATCTTGGCTGTATCCGCCAGGTGTAGGAATTATTGTATATAGGTCTCCAGGTCATCTCTTCCCTGGGTCAGGTGGATGAGTCTCATTTAGGCTTGGGTCTTGGCCCCAGCAGGGGTAATTGCAGAGTTCATTCTCTCCAGGAATTGATTGTAGAAAAGTATGATATCTGGGTCTTCCTCAAGGCAAGTCAAGATGATTTCTTTGGCATCATCTTTCAGTTGGGCAGCCACCATCATAACCTTCTGGGCGTTGTCTCTGAAGCTCTTGGGGTGGGCGCGGAACAAGGCGTTTATCATGATCATTCCTTTTCTGAAACCAGACAAGTCCAATTTTGGCAGGTCAGGAAAGGTCATGGGGGCAGCAGTATTCTGGTTTGAGATAAAGATGGTCACAGTATGGACCTGGTATGGCTTGGTGACAATTTCTTCTTGGCATTTGTTTGTTTCTTGTTTCTTGGTCAAATACTGTCTTAGGTAGTAAACTGAGGTCATAAATAAAAGCATACAAGATGCCCCTATAATCAAAGAAGAATAGGGGACCAGGGTTACTAGTTTAGATATGGTTGACATAATGTTACAGCCCATACCAAAGTATGGCTAGACTCCCACAGGGGAGGCAGGCCGGGCCTGAAAGGCCATGTACCCAATAGGTGCTATGTAGACCAGGTAGTTCAGAGCAGTGGCTAGGGGGTGCCAACTCCCAGTATGGGGCACAACTTGGTCGGCCAGCCCCAATACTGTTATGTAGACAAACCCCAGCTTGCTGAAGTTTTGGGCAGGAGGCGCGTCAGGGAGAGGAGGAGCAGTTGGTATATCCTTCATTACTGGTGGTAGATCCAGGTGATGGGGATGGAAGTACTCCAGGTCAAGGGCACGGGGTGGCTTGGTAAGGACAACAGGAGTATGGCCAGGAGGATATGGGTATGCAAGCTTGTATTGAGTAGTGGATTCACAAATAGATGCAAGGAGAATAATTAAATTTGAGCAAAAATAGACAATTCCTGCAATAAGATAATAATTTCTAGGCATAAACTCGCTTTATTAAGATGTCAACAGTGAGGAGGGCTTCTCCCCCTCACTACTTATACTTACTGAAGATTCTGTGGCTTTTTTGTGCCACCAGAGAACTGATGACATCATTTGGAGTTGGATTTACAATTTTAACCAGAATTTGCGTGCTTGGGCAAGACTGTGAGATCTCATTGGCTACTATAACATGAATCTTTTGAAATTTGCAGCATGCCAAGTTGCTACAGTTATTTATAGCTCCTGCAATGAATCAATTGTCTGATTGCGCAATCAAACAATCATGCTTCTGATGTGACATTTCCTGATAGGTGAGTGGCCCAAATTTGATAACAGGCTTGAAGCCAGGGATTTGAGGCTTGTGTGCCTCTCAAATCCTGGGCCATTTGCTATTCAAAAGGGGGGTATTTTGCCTTAGAAGATGCTTTGTGTGGGTTTCCACGCTGCATGTTTAATCAACTCTAAGAAAGCCAGCTGACTGTCCAGGGCAATCTGGGCCCTGACAACGTTCATTGGTGCATTTATGGCTGTTTCAGCCAAGGGTTTTGTCTACTATTGGAAAAACCCAGATTTCATCAATGGCTACTCATACAGCCACATCCTCTGTGGATTACTCAACTCCTGGGATGGCTCAAATTCCAAGTACTGGGTTTTCTTGAGCCAACAGATGGAGGGTAGCTCCACTGCCCTTGAGGCCATTCAGCAATGTGGGCACCAGGCTTCAGTGTACCCAGCCAGCCACGCTGACATCTATCTGGCAGATGTTGTGTTCTTCAACATTGGAGACACACTCTGGGAGCGCCGCCCTTGGGCTTTCCACAATCTCTATCTTGGGGTCCTTGACCATGATTCTCTCTTTGGTCAACAGATGATGGCTGACTTTTTTGCCCAAATTACCTTCCATTTGAGCATGGGCAACCAATCACGTATGGGCAAGCACCTCCCACCTTGTACCACAGCTGTCTACCAACCAATCCAGCCAATGATCAATGAGGAATACAATGAGCGTTACATGACATCCATCACATGAAATTCTCCTGCCTCCACCCCTGCCACCAACACCCCTAACCTGCAAGCCCAACCCACCCAATCCCAGACCCCCCAGGCCAGCACCACCTCTACGTCTTCCTTCCCACGTTATTCTGCTTCCTAGGCATCACTATCCCCTGCCCCAATAAACCCCTGTAACCAAACATTTTCTATCTATATTATCTTTTTTTGAATTTCAATTGTTCATGTTCTCTTTGTTTATAGTTGGTTTTATTCTTTATGTTCAGCTTATTTATATAAAATCATATATTTACTATGCCATGTATATAGATTCAGAACACAGTTATTTTTAGCACTTAAACACAGCCTCTTGTGAAAATATTAACAACAATTTGGTGACCAACTAAATTTGAATTAGAAAATTATAGTTTAATTGATTTTAGATAAAGTTGTTACTGATCTGAATTCAAACCCTTAATGATAAACTTTAAGCCAATCAGGAGCCAAGTGATAAAGTTATTGTTGTGAATAAAGAGTCATATAATAATTCTTTGATGCATGTGCACTAATTAATATGATTGGCTTGATCTTTTGCCATTCTGTACCATTGTTGCTGTGGCAAGTTGTTGATGGACTAGTGCCCAATTCTCTGCTGGGTTAGCACTGGTCCACCAACAACTTGCCACAGCAACAATGGTACAGAATGGCAAAAGATCAAGCCAATCATATTAATTAGTGCACATGCATCAAAGAATTATTATATGACTCTTTATGTCACAACAATAACTTTATCACTTGGCTCCTGATTGGCTTAAAGTTTATCATTAAGGGTTTGAATTCAGATCAGTAACAACTTTATCTAAAATCAATTAACATATAATTTTCCAATTTAAATTTAGTTGATCACCAAACTGTTGTTAATATTTTCACAAGGGGCTGTGCAAAGCGCCAAAAATAATATGGTAATTAAGGAAACAATGCCAACACAAAGCAAACAACACATATTGAGATGTGCGTAAAACATATACACAATGGGTAAAAAGATGGGATAGTGTAGCAAATGGGAAAAAAACAGGAATAAACAAAGAGGCAATAGTATCAGAATAATACAGATTTTGTTGGGGTGAAAGCTATAAAAACATGTGAAAAGGTTAGTAAAAAATCAATGAGAGAATTGGAGAAGCTGCTAAAAGACCTCAACTCAGCAATTTCCAAAATTAAAGACATTGACTGCAAGGTCAAGGCAAAAGTCAAGGCTGCCATCCTTACACAGGACAAAATAGATAGGGTGTCCGCAAAGGCCCTTATGATAAAAATTTCAGACACCCCAGAGAAGACAATCAAGCGCTTACTAAATATTCAAAAAACTGTGATTGAGGGCCTCCAGTTTAAGGTGTACAATCTTTCTGCACCGTCTGTCTGGACAGATGACCCAGAAATGTATGCCCATCTCAAGCCGGCCAAGCGCTCCAGGAAAGAGGACACAGAATTGCCCACTCAACTTCTTGTGCCAAGAATGGCCAAGCCGGCCAAGGCTATGGGCAAGGAAGAAACACAAGAAGGTAACCTAAAAAAATAAAATTAATAAAAATTTCAAAATACTTACCTTTTTTCTTATAAAATGTAGACAGTGAACTCCGCCTGGTCCTGGCCCCTTTTGACCCCCCCACCTTCTATGCCAACTACGCCACTCATATGGCCAAGCAGCTGTTTCTGTCCTCCTGTCTTGCGGGAGCTGTAGGACTGCATCCACAGGTCCTTTCCTATGTCACAGGAGGCATTGGCCAGGCTGACACATGGCAAGGGGGCATCTGAGTGGGCAGTTACTGCCTACAAGGATGCCCAACTGGTCTGCCTGGACCCGGTATCCCTCAGTGGAGCTTACTGTGTAAACTCCATTGAGCTTGTTTGGAACGTCCTGGCAACGCTCCCATTCAAGAATATACCAGAGATGGGACAGGTCCATGCAGCTGCTTTCTTCTGCTACCCCCTGGAGCACACCATGTCTTACCTGTTGGAGAACTTTGGGCGCGCAGTGTTGAAATTGGGTATTGTAGACGCAACAGCCGTGAAGAAGACCAAAATCCCCCTTGCTGACTTCAGGCTGGCCTGGAGTGCTGACAAGACGGGCTTCCTGCGGCCATGGAGCTGACCTTTTCTAAAACCAAACACAAAAAGAAAATAAGTACATTATACAATAAGCTGTGCAAGTTCACTGAAGCCTTTGCTGGACAAAGGCTTCATCTGGTGGTTTACCTGGGGTTCCTGTTTTACTTTGGGATGAGTGCTGATGTGGAGGATCTTGACAGGGTCCTCCTAGGGATCACCAAGGCCAGGCTCTCCCTGGATGGGAAGAAGGTCCCCCCCCCGGGTACAATTCGGTGGACCACTTGATACAAGACGCCCTGGTCCTGGAAGGGATTTACGGGTTTGCAGCCCCACCAGAGAAGCTGCTCCTAAATTCCCACCTGACCCTTCTCCCTTTTACTAGCCACCAAAAATATTTTAACCAGGGTGCATCCACCGTCCACAGTGTGGCAGTGGAGGTTGTGCCCCACCTCCATCGCAGGGTGGGTACATACCAAAGGACTCATTATAGGCGCACACAATAAATAATATGATTTCAATTAATTTTTTACAATTTATATTATTTTTATTTTAATAAATTTTTATTTCAGCAAACAAGTTTTGCAAAATATATTGTGGAAACAGTTTCATAAAAGCATAAAATTATACGTTAATAAAATAAATTCTAACTTGTGCATTTTACATTAAAATTTTTTTAACTTTATTTTTATATTTATTTGATAAGAGTGATATAAATATATTCATTTAATCCAGTATCAAGTCTTTGGGATAACCTCAGATGGCATAATAATAAAATTAATATAAAATAAATAAATTACCAACCTCCATTGATGTCCTGCTAAATGTGATTGTGGGCTTGGAAACATCTAAATATAAAATGATAATTAATAAATCTTGAATAGTAAATTATATGATATAAAAAAGTTGGTCACACTAAGCCTTTAATTGATTGGCTGTTTGGCTAGGCATGCGGGGATGAATGAATCAGTGTGGCCATAGAATTTGGCCATGGTCTCAGCTGGGAGGGCGCGGATCCCGGCCTGCAGCAAATCAAAGAGGTCCTCAGTCCCAGTTGGGGTTCCTTGCTTGACGACTTGCTTGAGCCATCCAAAAACTTCCTTGATGGGATTCAGGAAGGGCAAATAGGAAGGGAGGAATAGAAGGCACAAATTTTCCATGGCCAATTGCTGGGGGCTGTCAGGGCCCAGAGTGCCCTGGACAGTCAGCTGGCCTCTTTAGAGGTGATTAAACATGCAGCTTAGAAGTCCCCACAAAGCACTTTCCAGGGCAAAATTCCCCCCTTTCAACTAACAAATGGACTGGGATTTGAAAGGCACACAATCCTCAAATCCTTGGCATTGAGCCTGTTAACAAACCTGGGCCACCTATCTATTGGGAAATAGCACATTGGGAGCGTGACCGTTTGATTGCGCGATTGGGCAATCAAATAATTGCAGGAGCTAAAAATAACTGTAGTGACTTGCCATGCTGCAAAATTCAAAGGGTTCATGTTAAAGCAGCCAATGAGAGCTCACCCTCTTGGCCAAACACACAAATTCCAGGTAAAATTGCAAATCCAACTCCAAATGATGTCATCAGTTCTCTGGTGGCACAAAAAAGCCACAGAATCTTCAGTAAGTATAAGTAGTGAGGGGGAGAAGCCCTCCTCACTGTTGACATCTTAATAAAGCGAGTTTATGCCTAGAAATTATTATCTTATTGCAGGAATTGTCTATTTTTGCTCAAATTTAATTATTCTCTTTGCATCTATTCATGAATCCACTACTTGATACAAGCTTGCATACCCATATCCTCCTGGCCATACTCCTGTTGTTGTTACCAAACCGCCCTGCGCCCTTGACCTGGAGTACTTCCATCCCCATCACCTGGATCTACCACCAGTAATCAAGGATATACCAACTGCTTCTCCTCTCCCTGACGCGCCTCCTGCCCAAGACTTCAGCAAGCTGGGGTTTGTCTATATAAAAGTATTGGGGCTGGCCGACCAAGTTGTGCCCCATACTGGGAGTTGGCGCCCCCTAGCCACTGCTCTGAACTACCTGGTCCACATAACGCCTATTGTGTACATGGCCTTTCAGGCCCGGCCTCCTCCCCTGTGGGAGTTCAGCCAGACTTTAGTATGGGTTGTGACAGGGGCCCACTGTAATGCTAGTGTCAATCATCAGGAATTCCTTGAGAATATCAGCCACCTGTAAAGCCCCAGAATATGAGGGAGTATTTTAGCAAGGTAGGGTATCAAGTTGGCAACTTAGAATCCTGTGAGCCCATCACAATGGGGTAGACTGTCATCATCCATCTGAAGACCTTGGTGTGTATGTTAAATCTTCTGAAATTACTGGCAAAATACGTAAGCCTGTAGTATACACAGGTGTATATAGCTACGGACTGGGTGGAGCAGGGCGACATCAGCATGGGCCAGGAGTACTGCTTGGAGGAGTTTAGCTGTGCTGGCTCCTGATAGATATAATTTTTGGGTGGTTTATTGAACGGCCCATGCTGGTGATTGTATTGGTGGCCCCCAATCCCTAGGCAGGCTGTAAGTACAGCTGAGAAGATTAAATGGTTCATCTTCTGATCCTGGGAAAGGGCAGACAAAGCTAAGTGTCTTTAACTTTCTTGTAGAGTAAAAGTTATGATTGATTTATGTGATACTATTGAGGGGTAATTTCACTCAATGATAGCACAAACTACCATCAAGTGAATTGGCTTTATTATATACTATCATCCTTGTGGTGGCATGAATAGAGTGAAACACTGGACAGGGAATCCCAAACATGTGGTGTTGTCTGGAATTCCCTTTTGGGAGGGGAATTGGTAGTGGTGTGCAGGCAATGAATTGTTATCTCTGGGCTTGCATTGTCTTGGTGTATCATTAGATGCTTTGATGAATTCAATTTTGAATTCTGCAGTTAATGCAGGAATGGATGGGTTGAGCAGCTTGTCAGCCCCTCCCAAATTTGGAAAATTCCAAATTTGGGCAGCAGTTCCCCCTCCATTTGGGTTTGGGAAATTGCCCTTTTGGGTTTCCCCTTTTGGAAATTTCCCCATTTGGTGGTCTGGGTGGGGGACTGGCTGGCAGTGGTGGGTGGGAGGGGGCAGGCTGGCAGCAGGCACACGCGGGTGAGTTGCCAGGCTCAACGTGCGGCCTGCAAACGGCTGGCAGCCCACGGACGGGGTATAAAACCCGTCCAAATTAAAATTCTTATTTTTAATTCTTATTTTCTGGCCCTGACTTTTTGTGGCAGTTTCTCCAATAAGGGGGAACTGCTGCCATTTTTTATTTTGTTTCTCACAATTAGTTGTACACAAAATATTGTCCTGAACCACAGTGTTGTCAGGAATATTCCTGACACCACCTTATGGAGACCAATGTTGTCCAGCACAATGACATTGGTGAAGCCCGGACTCGTGCGCCTCAGGTGCTCCTGGACCAATTGGAGTAATGATAGAAAGGTCCTGCTGTTATGTGAACCCAATATCATTTGGGTTAGCTCAACCTCCTTTGGACCAAGGAGAGTCACCATTGAATAGGCTGTGGCGCGGACTGCAGCATGCCAAGCCATCCCATCATTGGAGCCTTTGGGGACATAGCCATACCCATTGCGTATTGACAAGGAAAATGCTGATTTATCAATTTAATAGAATTTGACCGTCCCCTTGGCTTTGAGGGCAATGTACGCCTCTGCGTATTTTTTCCAGATCTCAACATTGGCTGGGCTGTTTCTGTTGTAGGGAGATACCCCAAGCTTTTTCCAGGAAAATTGCATTCCCTTCACCAGATGGTAGTAAAAGGAAATCAAAGCCTCAACCCCAAAAGTAGATTTGACCATGGCCTGAATATTTGCTGGTTCAAGATGGCAGTCCCAGGTTATCCACTGGCAGATTGCCCATTTGTGCTCCTTGGTGAGCATGGTAGAAACACACAAGGATTTATCCGCGGCAAGGACTCAGCCAGTATTGATGAATTTGTGGAAGGTCTTGCTGGCGTACTTAGGATCCACTCTAACAATGGCCGTGGCTGCCTTGTAGCCACCAGATTCATACATTAGCTTGAGTAGGATGGTGCGTTTGATATCTGGGATGCGCTTCTGAGCGGGCTTAGTAGACTCAGATGAACTGGGATCCTGATTGGTGACAGGCTTGCAAGGCATGGGCACCTTGTTGTAGAAGGCTGCAACCTTTTTGAGCACTAACTGTCCCTCATTGGTTTGATAGAACTCAGGATCTCTGTCCTCCTCCTGATTGCCATCACTGAAGTAGAGCTTGTAGCTAGTATCAAGTACAGGCTTCACCTTCTCCAGCATGAGTGACGGGACCGGCTCTTGTCGGTACACAACGTCAAACACATATGAAGTAAGTTCTACCTCCTTGTCTCTAACTTTCTTGGTGAAGGTAACCTTGGTGGACTTCTAGATCTGCTTGGGGACCTGAGGGTTTATGCTTGCACCCTAGCAGCTTGTGCTCCTCAAACTGGCTGTATCAGTGCAGCGTCACTATTAAACTCTCCTCTCCTGTCTCCTTCCTGAGTAGGCATTTGTGTTACACTAACTCTGTTCTTTGACCCGTGGGGGCAACCACAACTGCAGCGCACAACAGGTGCATTGGTACTCTGTGGTTGTGTTTCTTCCATTTTACAATTTAATAAAATACTAAATAAAATTCAATTAAGTTACTCCCTAATTTTAATTTTTGCTTTTATCTGAATATGGATATTCAATTAATATTTTTCCCCATCCAATATCCCAATTATAGATTTTTTTATTTCTTAATTAGTTGTTTTTGGTTTTACAACACCCATTTTAGAATACTCAAAAAAATCCACTCATTTTCCCAGATTTTACTCCAAATTAAGCACCCAACACAATATTTTTAAAATTTATGTTTCAGATTGTGTGCCCTATTTTAGATACCTTGGTATCATTCTTGATTACAATCCATTGCACACACTGAGTGAGCAATTTTGTTTACATAGTGAGTTGCTATTGTGTTTTGTTTTTGGATTGAGTTTTGACTCACTGCGCTTGGGTGTGTTTTGTCACTGATTCACATAGTAAACATATGGGTCATTATTTTTCTTGTTATGCCTAAGCGCCAGACTGATTATTTTACAGCCTAATTACATTATTCATATTCAAATTATTCAGAAAGATTAAAATACAATCAATGTCAAATCTTTAATTGATCTTGGGCTTAGATATTTTTAAAAAAATAATTTATCAATTTTAGAATTGAAAATTGCATCTTATAATATTGCTGGAAATATCTTAAGTGCTACTACATATTACAAGCTAAAAATATTTATGATGAGTTGCATGGGAGAGTAATAGCAGCCCCAAAGCTATAAATGCTATTACCCTATCCTTGGCTCATCATAAATATTCTTAGTTTGTTTCAGAAAACAAAGGTTGTTGTTTTTGAAAGACTGATAACTATATTTAAAATGCACCCTCTAGTAAGTTGCCCTACTTCATGAACTTGCCCCAATACATCACTAGCATCTTCTGATATTTTTGTTTCTCTGGTATCATCACATATTTTCAAATGATTGGTTATCTTAGAATATTCTGATAAACTTTCAAATGTTAAAGGTGAAGTATACAACTTCCAATCTTTCATCAAATATGAAAGATTAATGTGCAGATTTTTAACTTTGAGCTCTCTCCTTATAGGCCTAACTTTTCTCTCATAAATATAAGAGAATGACTTTTGAGAAATATTTGAGCCTGATAGCGCTGATTTATATTATTCTTTTCTTTCTTCTTCTTGCTCAAAAATATTTTAATATCATTTATATTCTTAACATAAAGCTGATTTTCTTTCTCTTTTAATGTTTTTGATATTACACCAAAGTGACCATCAATAATGCTTTTTCCATGAAATTCTACAAATCTATTGTATTTAATAGACCCTTTAATGTATTGTGGTGCCTCTTTAAATAGATAATATAGGAATTCATAGGATCTAAAATGGTTTCCATTATCAGTCCATACTTTGATATTATTTATTTTTTTAAACTTATCTGATTTAAGAAGACTTATTAGACATTCACCTGAAAACAAAGAATCATGAGACAATATTTGAGATAAAAAATTATGGTATTCATACTTAACTTTATTGTTTTCTTTAAATACCAATGCAAACCCCAATAAAGAAATAGGTCTTTTGGAATAAAAACAGTTATTGGTTTCAATTGGACTACCACCAACTTTTAAATTCTCCTTAAAATCTATAACTATAATACATGATTCATTATCTAATTCATTGATATCTTTCTTATATTCCCTATTTTGATGAGCATAAAAAACTTGGTGCTGATTAATAGCTTTTAAGTCCCTGTTTATAGATTCTGGCAATAATAAGTTTTTACTTTCACATTCTTCTTTTCTTTTTTCTAAGGATGATTTTAAGTTACAAATATTCCACATGTCAGTTTGTTTTTTACTCTTTATTATATTTTTTGGTATTAATTTATAATAAGTTGAAAGTGATATTGAAATTTCATTTTTTATTTTCATATTTTCATATATATCTTTTTTTGTTTTAATAGAGAATATTTTATTTCAGTTGAATATTCATTCATTTCTTTTTCAATGTCTTTATAAATTTTTCTGGTGCTTTTTTTGTAAACTGGCTTGTTTTAAAAGAATTTTTGAGCAATTTTTTAATTCTTTTTAGTTATTTCTTTTTTTAATGAATAGTTATTATTTTTTTGGCTTTTTTGTTTAAGCTTACATTTTTATTTTTATTTATTTTTCTTAAGTATTCAAACTCACTTTTGGTTATATTAAATCCCATATCTGTAAGCTCTTTTAAAGAGTAACTGGAAGTAACCAGAGATCTCAAGGCTGGGAGATGCTTTTGAGGAGCAGATTTCAGAAGATCCTTTAAGTTGTGAATTATCCCATTTAGTTTCTGATTTTGAATTAAAGGAATGAACTATGTTTTTCTAAACTCATTTTGAGTGAGGAAGTGATTGATGAAGGAATTAAGATTGCCTCCAGAAACAAAGAGGAATGCTTTCTTTAGCATAGAAATTCTTTCTCTTTTTGTTGATGCTCCAAGTGAGGAAAATGGCTTCATGGCAGAATTTAAGTTAACAGATTCCATAATATTGGATTTGTGATTGCTGCTAAAGAGATGCTTTATAGAGATGCCTTGCAAAAGAGTGCTGGTTGCAGAAATTATATCTTTTTGTGAAGATGGCTTGAAGTAAACCTTATGTGGTGCTTTAGCTCTTATATACCAAGCCTTATGACACCATTCTGAAAGAAATGATGTGGTAGCTTTATTTAAAATTTCAACTTGAATTTATATTTCTAGAATAAATTAAATCCCCAGTTTTCATGCACAAGTGATATATGTGTATCAGCTAAGCATCAAATTACATCATATCCTCTTTGTAATCTATGCAAATCAATTAAAATGATGCGTTAATTTAATTATAACTGTTCCGCATATTTTTAAAATGATAAAACATTAAAGAATTGTATTTAAAAAATGCTTACTTTGAGGTTTGCAGTTCACTTGAACCTCAAAATTCATCTAAACAGCAAATAAATTAACGTCCTAACTTCAAACTACCATAAAATCCTAAATAATTAAGCTTTTTAAATGAAATAAAATGCGGAAATAATGCTCTTGATCTTATCTTTAATTTCTTTAAATAAAAAATATGTTGAATAGTGAAAAGTAAACTTTTTTAAGCTTGAAGTAATCCATTTTATTTCACTATCAAAATAATATAATAAAATCTGACATATGCTCATTTAAATTGCTTTTGCTTTAATATTCAATATATTATATGTATTAATATTTTAGCACCAATGGAAAGATAAGATTCTTAGCTTTATTTTGATAGTTTACAGTGTGAAAAAGTATTAGCTTTTTGTTGAGTTATTACTGTTTTAAATATAAACATTTGTAATTTGATTTTTTCAAAATCAAACTGTTATGCTGCGACTTGGGCAGCATGTGTATTATAAAATGGCCTAATCCCTAAAATAATGACCCATATGTACACCAAAATTCAACTCACACCATTTTTTTTGTGAATCAATGTATTTTGGATTGTATTTTGAATAGTTTTGCTTTGTGTGTGAGCCCTTTGTTGCTGTATTGACCCATTTTGCCCATTAACGCCAATAAACCCTGTTAACAGAGTGTATATTTTAACCTGATAGTTGGATTTTGTTCAAATCTGAAATTATTTTGTTTAAATCTGAGGTATTTTCAGTTGTTGCCATAGCTTTTAAAACTACTGTATTGATTTTATTCAAGGTGGAGCCTCTTGATTTGGATTGATTTGTCCTGGTTTCTTACTGTAAATTCAATTTGGATTCCAAATCCTGCAATTTATTTTTGAATTTACTAGTGGCACTCATTTGTGATTTGAAATTTGGGTGTTGGAATTAGCAATCCTGCAATATCAAAAAACACAGTGAACATAATTAAAACAATGTATGGCTTTGAACAATTCAATTCTGATTCCAGTTAATTTATTTTGTCCAATTGAAATATGCAGCTTGACTTGAGATTTAAAAAGTGTCTATGATATCCACAATTTGAAATATCCAAATAAAATCCCAAAAAAATAATTTAATTAAAAAAGGACAAACTTCAACTATGTTTCAAACTTTGGACATAGGATTTGATAATCCTGCATTTTCACCATTAGGTTCTGAATTTAAAGTACAAAGAATAATACTATAAATATGAATATAGAACCATAAGAACTGAAAGTAAGACATACTATTGGTAGTGTATATCTGCTCACACTTTAAAGCTCAAAATAAAATGGGCTCTCCCAAATATGAAAGGTTGGTACACCAGAAGAAAGAGGAAACCTAAATAAATGAGATTGTATGCTAATTGCTGAATAGATATATCATTCAAACTATAGAGATTGTAATCATTTGCCATAGATGTTTAAATATAAGGTATAAAACTTCTAAAGATTGTTGGAGAAAACTCAGTAGTTTTAATAATTGTGTGGATAATAGTAGGTATAGATCTCTTTACCCCGTAATTTCCACCTTGGTGACTAGTCTTCTCTGGGTATAAATATTTAGTGCTATATGGTTTTTGATGAGCTTATAGTAATTCTTGCTGTGTTTTGGGGATGATTAGAGCTGATACATGTTAATTATTAAAGGTTGTAACTTATGTCATATAAAATTGCCATGTTGATTTTCTGGTTAAAATCTTGATTTTTCGTTTTTCTAGCATTTCAGGCCATCAAAAATATTTATGATTATACCATATTGGGAGAAGAAAATTCTGAGTTTGAATATTAGACTAGACTCCACTACTATCACCACTTTTTTACTGTGCCTTTATAGTAGAGTTAAGTAACAGAAAGAATGGGGTGAACTAGATAATATGATTACTAATAATAAAATTATATGGTCCAAGGTATAACTCCTGGAGATAAAGTTACCCTATTAATGATAAATTAACTATTGTGTTTACTCGTGATTGTATAGAAAATGTATCATTTTATCTTAGGCACGAGGATCAGCTTGGTTGATAGAGTTGGCTTCTTATTCAAGCAGGGTCGAGTTGAATGAGGGTTTTTTTGGGAGTCGAAGCTTTTCCAGGGTTAGCCTTTTGGGGTTTACAGTTGTATTTTTATTTTAGACTAATTTTTTATATGTAGTCTCTATTTTTAGATGTTATAGTAGTAAATGGGGTTAGATATATTTATGTTATTCAAAGTAAGGTTTATTAACAAGATTTTTATCTCTTAAAATTAATGGAATTAATATAATATAATTAATTAATATAATTAATTAATATAATTCTCATTAATATAATGACAAGAGTCACTCTTATTATCATTTACTTTTGTGATGGCTTTTTTACCTTTATCACAATTTGAGGTTGAACAAATTCGTATTTAGCTTGAATACTTGCTACAATCTCTCGAGTTGTTGTTGGCTTGATTGTAAAAACCAAGCTATTTAATAGCTGGAGCAGATGGGAGCTAGGGATGCTTCAGCTCAGCCCCGGCTGGCTTCCGGTTGATGGCCGCTATATCTAAAACGGAATTGTGAATTATTTGAACATTTTAAATAAATATTTGATAGGAGTGACCTAGAGCCAGAAACTGGCCGCAGCTGCCCGGGCTTGGCCGAAGCAGCCTTAATGGGAGCTCGTCTATTAAATATTGACATCGAAATGAAAATCCATCCAATTAGTGGCCAATGGATTAATAGGTAGCATGATTTATTTCAAATATATGCTAATCTAATTATACAACTTGATTGAATCCTAAATAATGTTTACGTTATTTCGAGTGATTCGAAATTTTAATGTATTTTAATTATGCATGAATAAATTGGACATATCAAGCAAGAGAAATTCAGGACTCGCATAAGTTGGGTTGTATGTTTCAGGTGTGTTTACCAAGCTGGTAGCAGAAGAGTGAAAAGAGGATCTCACAGCAAGTCCTTGGCTTAGCAGATCAGATTAACGAAAGTAGCATTTGATTCGAATATGATTTGCATCTGCAGTTAGAATCGGTTCATGAAACAGAGAGTCGTGATGGGGAATACAAATAGGAGGAGAAGAGAATTTGGAACCCAACCGAAAGCTTCAGGTCCAACTGCCATCAATGAGAATTTCCACTCTGGGAGGATCCAAGCTCGCACTGGTGGCCTTGCTGGCAGGCTGCGCCCTGGGGCCAGTAATTGCCAATTCCGACGGTGGCCGATACATTATCGCCACTAACGTCCCCACCATTGATGTTGGCGACGCTAAACTGAGCCCTGCGACCCAAGCTCAAGATCCAGTGACAAACGTCCCCCAAGACCCCAAGCCCACCCGCAAGTCGGAACCCAAAGACCCAACTCCAACCCCAACTAAATCTGATCCTGAATCCAAAGCAGAGTCCCAGGCCGAATCAACTGCCGAATCCAAACTTGAATCAAAATATCAAACCCAATCTAAACTAGCCAAATCCGAAACTGTGAGTGGTTCCAAAACACTTTCCCCCACCGAGACACCCAAAGCCTCAGGGCAATCCATGATAACGTGCGTTGTTGAAAACACTTGCGGCAGCGACGCCAAGTGTGTCCGACGATGCTCCCACACCCCTGATCCCGACGTAAATCTAGTCCAGCGCACGGCTGGCTGCCTTGGGCGATGCAACACCACCGAAATCGCCACCATCTCCCTCGCCTCCTGCTACCAGAAGTGCATCGATGGCATCTTCGTTGACTACCCCGTCTCCGTCCCCAAGCTGATCAATGTTCAAGGCTATGTAGATTCACATGCTCCCTGCCTGAGGCCTGGTCTTGTCATGCTGGTTCTTGCCCTTGTCACTCTATCCCTCTAATCCAACAAGTTTAATTAAATCTCTAACATAAAATGACAATTTAAAATATACAACTTAGCAAGAATCCTATACAAACTAGAAATATAATCTACCTATCCCCTTAAAAACCAACCGCTACATAATGATCCAAGTTAAAGCAATGATATCAATGCCAAAGGCCAGCTATATACCAGACTTTCTATAGGAACGACAAACTCAAGGCAGGGCAACAATGAGTGCTAGAAACCCTCCAATACATTCCAAATGGGATGAAGTGCGGCATTTCAACATTTTCTTTAAAAATGCCGTACTGCTTCAGCAGCCATCTAAATCCAGATAACACGATTGCCAGAAACAATAAAAAAATCCGCCGAGATTATAAAAAACATCCTCAAATCTACCCATAAACATCTTTTATTTATAACAGGATCCTCAATCACAACTACATCAATCCCCATCAGCGGAAGTGGCCTGGCAATTTAGGGACATTGCTTATCCTCGATACGCCTTTAACCCTCTTCCAGCCATGGTAATGCAGATTAAGCTTGGAAGCTCAAATAAATTTCGGATTAGCGGGATAGATTTTCCTTGGGATTGCTTAGAGTAGGGACGGGCACCAAAATTATCACAATTGGTTTTGTGACCTTCAAGTCACATCACAATTCATGCAGATTGATTTTGTATTTTTAGGGAGCAGTTCACAAATTCAACTGCCATATTTTGTACCCTGCTCCTAAAGCCACAAAACAAATCTGCATGAAATGTGATGTAACCAAGCACAATCTCATGTGGTTTTGTGTTGTGTCCTATCATAAGTATACAACCTATTCCTTTCAATTGAAGTAGATATTTATAAATATTTTGATAGTGTTTTAATATAATTATCTAAAGCAAACTGTGGTACTATCAGATCTATCATTGTGAGTTAATGGCAGGTAAAGCTTTAATAAATTCAATTTTTAAAAATAAAGTCCCACAACTGAAGTTGCTCTAATTTAACATCCTGTGCCCTGCTCAAAATGAAACTATCAGTTTCATCCTTGAAAACCACCTTCCTTTTATATAATTGTGACCTACACAAGGGAGCAAGGCACAAATTGTGACTGCTCCAAAAGTTGCAGCACAAATCCATCTAGATCATTTTGTGTCAGGACCATCATTTATGATGATCCCAACAACCATTCTCTAACAAAAATTGGTGTAAATGAAGAGCCTTTTCCTTCTTTATTTAGTATCAGGGATGATACAATAAGTACTTATTTTTGTCCTAAAGAGAGAATTGAAGTTAATGGGTTAAAATTCAATATTAAGAACAAATTACCTTTAAATTTGGGTTCAAAAGTCAAACCCAAGATATCCCTGAGGCCTTCACAACACTCTGAAGCAAATTTAGAGTTTTTGATTAATAAGGAAACTGAGCAAAAACTCTTCCAGCCAACTGTCTGCAGCTAATCAAACACTGGGCATTCAACAGATGACGTTGACAGCGCCTGCTCTAACTGCCAGGCTCTGCAAAGTAGATCATTGGCTGTTCAGCCATTAGCAGTCATTTATGACTATCAAACTTATGTTCAAACTGAAAATCCTCCTATGTTCTTGAATTAAGTTGAGTAAGTTGAAACCAATAATGATAATTTTACTTGTGTCAAGTATATACTTCTGGGAAGTATAATAAACAAAATAAGGGGAAGATTTAAGAAGAGAATGATACTTTATTGAATATGAATATGAATATAGGATAATATATAGTATCATGACAAGCCACATACTCTCCATGTACGTCATGGAAGTCATGGGGCTTGTCTGAGTAATGTTCCTCTTGAGTCACGAAGCTTAATCAAGGTGTGTTCCATTTAGGACCTGGATTGAGTGATCCCTGTCATAGATGATCAACTGATAATAGTGCCACCAGTTTATTGACTGGCTGGTGGGCCATTTGGTGATTTAATCAGGGTGTTAATTCCTCAAGAGGGAGTAATCAAAGATGTTGTGACACTTGTTAGAGAAAAAGGTGTTTTATGATATACTGTTAAATCTTACAAATAAATCTTTTCTGTTACACAACAGCTCAAATTATCATTCCCTCAATATATCTACTATACAAGGTCTTGAGCCTTGCTCATTTCAAGTGCTCAATCAATAAAGACTTTAAACCTATTATCATACTTTATTTTTTGTAAGACTCTTGGAATCTCCATGAAATTGCCAGATCTATCTCCTTCTTGGAGAATTAGGTTCAAATGGATTATTCTAATCTTGTTTTCTACCTTAGTACATTTGACCATTCAAATGGAAACTCACCAGGGATATGAGACAAACACTGAATACTGTGATAATGAAAACTGGGCCCCAGTTGTACCAGGCAAATGGTATACTTCCCCCTTGTTCTCTGTGAATCCTTCCACTAAACAGAAAACTCAATCTGCGCCCTTTGATCCTGCGCCACTAGTCTTTTATGTCTGTTTTCTTCTGTTTCCTTGCTTGCATATCTAGGCGCCTATGCCTTCCTGAGCCAATTCAATCCCTTATTGGGAAGATACCAAATCCTTGGGAAATTGTTACACCTAGGCATGGTCTCTGTGCCAATAGGCTCTATGATCAAAGGTTTGAATCCTTCTGCTTTAATCCATCATGTTGGGAAGCTTTTCCCAGAAGGGTGTGTCCTGACATTGTGATCTGATCTAAAACCCTTATTTAAAGCGGGGCTGTGCATCTATGATCACACAATTCCTATGAATGCCCTAATCCTAGTCTTGCTACATTTTAGTTCTGTAAAGTAGCCTTCAAAAAGACTTTGGGGAAGCAATATGAGAAAAATAGATTTTATCAGAATACTGAGAAGTCTAAAAGTAAGGAGATGTTATTTAGGAATCTAAAGCTGTCTCAGCAATGACCAGGGTTATATCCTGGAAATAATCATGTGCCAGTTCAGGATTGGGGGCAGCTCTGATAGCCAAGTGAGCAATCTATCCTACCAAAATGGGATTATTTCTCAGTTTTTTACACATCATGTTAGGATACCAAACACTATAAACTGGGTTTCTAGTCAAGAAGCCAGGGTAGCTGAGAGTATTAGAAGACAAGGTCTGCCACAAAATTTGTACTAACTTGATAATATATAAGGTTGACTGTCCTATCATGAACCATGGGCCCACAGACAGTATTATAGAGTTTATAAGACCTATGAAGGTTGTATAAAGAATTCAAATAGCCAGTTGGAGGGTGCTTCTGCATTAGTTGCAATAAAACATTGGCAGTCAGGCTTCAGGGTGGAAGATGGTTTAATGGGGATCTTGTACACGGGTAGATAGTTGTATGTGTTAGTGAATATCCACAGTTGAATAGTTTACCAAATCCCTTCTCTATTAACTTGTTTGAGTTTTCTGATAAGAGCTAAGGGGTCAGACAAATAATTTTCTCTAGGGTGAAATCCTTATAATCTGGGTTGAAAGGGATATTTTATAAAAATGCACTGGCCTGTAAGATGATCTAAAATAGCTGGGCCACAGGTCCTTAGGTGGGTCAACTAGAAATCAAGAGATGTGGCTGGACTAGCTGGGGTAGTGTTCAGGTGGTAGAAAAATAGAACAATATAAGGCAATAATTGAGAGTCAAAGGTTGATTTACTCTTTATTTAAAAATTAAAATATCAATTATCTAACATCAGGGAAGTGTTTATATCTTTCTTCACAAGAACAAATATCTTGGGTCCCCAGCCCTTTGAGCTTCTGAACATCAGGGCTGAGGCATTATAGCTTCAAGATGGCATGGGAATTGAAAACATTTTCATGAGTTAAGCATTCTTCTGCATTTTCAACTACTTTGAGCATCATTATACTAATTAAACAGGCATCCTTACCAAGTCCTTGCAGGTTTGAATCCTTATTAGAATGTATTTCCTTATTATGATTTATTTCTTAGGATTTGGGCTGGGTTTTGTAATACCCAGTTACAGTAGGTTCTACTTGCAGCAGGTATGGCAGGAGGTTGGCAAATTGATACCCAGTCAGGGCAGTGATGATTGGGTAGATGATCATCAACCAACAGAAGACCTTAGCATGGAGGTTATATCTTCCAAAGCTTCTGGCAAAGTATGTTAACACATATTACATGAAGGTGTACACTGCAATAGACATCATGGAATGCAGGGACACCAGGGGAGGCCAGGAACCAGAGTAGGAGGAGTTGAGTTGTCCAGGGTCATAGTGAGGATCATGACCTAGCCCTCTGGTGAGGGGCCAAAGAACTCTGGTCCTTGTTGATAGCCTTCAATCCCAAGGCAAGCTGTAAGCATAGCTGTGAAGATGAGATGGTTCATCTTCCTTGGATTGGAGGGTTGGCAGGGGCTAACTAGTTTAAAGTTGACTTAATTTTTAAGTAAAATTTAGCTTTATTGAGGGTATTAAACTCAATAACAGCACAAGCTACCACTGAGGAGGGATCCTTTATTTATAGCGTCCCCCACTGTGCAAAGTTTTGCAAGTGGGAGTGAAACCAGGGGATTGGGGATCCCAAAAGTTTAGAAGGTGAGACTTGGAATTGGTTCTGGAGGATAAGGCCAAACACTTGTTCTTGTACAATCTGTTGTTGATTTGGAAGTTCTTGACTGAGGCCAATGGGTTCTTGTGAGCAAGAGGTCATGTGGTGGGAAAAACTCAAGGTACCCTTAGAATCTATTTATGTCTTGGGGCACATGATTTGGTTGGAGCCTAGACTCAACCTTGTGACCTGGGAAGCAGCAACCCATTATTCATGGGGGGAATTATTGCTCACATGTAAAACTTGGGCTTGGATTTCTTCTGTTGGGCAGGAATAGTATTCAAATTCTGAAACCCTATTTTTCCCTTCTTCTGGATGGCAGGCATTTTTTCAGGAATATTTTCCCTGTATTCAGAGATTTTTCTGATGAGCTGCACTTTATGGGGGCTCCTAATTGGCTGGAGAGTGGGGCCTGGGGCCCAGGTGGGTGGTTGGCCACCAACTGGGACCTGGAGGGCAAGCGGGTGGGCTGGCGGCTAGATGGGCAAGCGGGTGCCTGGAAGGGCCCAGGCTGGCAGGGGGTGGGTGAGCGGGCACCTGCCTGGATGATAAAATATTCTGGCGTTCAATTAATTCTGTTTTTTTCCTGATTGGATTTTTATTTCCCCCCATTAAAGGGGGAAAATCCATGTTGAATTTTTGATTCTTGACAGAGCATCTCTCCATTGTTTTCCAATATTGCCCCCAATAATAATTTGGTTTATGTCAGGAATATTCCTGACAGGTTCCAATTGTCCCAGTGCAGGCCAATGTATTGACATATGTTATGGGTCCCTGAGATGATCTTGTTCTATCTCCACTCTTGTCAGGGTCTCCAAGAGTTGTTGTATTGAGAGCTTCAACTTTGTTTTTATTGTTAGAAAAGGGATTTGAATCATAAATTTTGGATTCCAGCTGCCAAAAAAACACATGTAAGTAGGCTTCTGGGCTGGTGGCCATCAGGTGGAATTAGGAGAGGCTTGATTTCTGTACATTGTTTTGATCAATAAAAAGGTAGAAATCTTTATTCATGACAGAAAGCTTCATTTGTTTTTCTGTAAACCAATTATTGTCAATTTCTATATTCAATTCAGTACATACCTTCATGTGCTTTGTTTGATTATGAATTATCTGTTTCTTGAATTTTTAAGCTCAAACTGTTATAGTCAGATGGTGAGTGGCACTTTTCAAGAAGAAACAATGAGGATAAAACAGAAAAATTTAAATTTCTTGAGCAACAGCAGGCTAAATTGGTAGGAGGCCTTCATCAATTGGGAACCTCTAGAAGTAGATGTCAGGAATAAAGTATGGAAATAAGATTCTGTAAGCCATCAGAACTTCAAACCATTGACTACTCCAATTATATTATAATTCATCCAAGAAGATTCAGAAAGAAACAAGACAAGATAATTCATAATGCCAGGGATCCAGTCTTGGGCGGCTGGTCCACATTTTCAGGGGTAACTCAGGCCAGGTTTTTTGCGGGCAGCGCCCATCACAAGAGAGGAGCTAACTTTAAAAGGTATGAGGCAGACTTCCCCACCCAAGACCACAGGCCAGCAGCTGAGATTATAGTGTCAATCACCCCTGTGAGGGTGATGTACATAATCCCAAACAGTTTGCCAGAATGGTTGGTTGGGAGGTTGGGTGCAGAAGCGGGCATGGTTTTTGGGTCACGGGCAGTTCCATGGACACAATGTAAGCAGGGAGATAGTTGAATTTCCCTCTGAATAACTTGGGTGTTGAAAATATCCACAGGCCTTGTCAGTTGTATCTAACTGTGGATTTTATGTGGGCCAGGGGATTGAGTTCAAGTATCTTTTCCGGGGTGTATTATTTATATTCAGACTTCAGAGGGTAGTTAGTAAAGTGGACAGGTCCAAAGGGTACACCAGGAGGACAGAAAACAGCAGGCAGCGGGGCAGGCAGGCCAGGAGATCTTGAACTGAATTGGTAGACAGAAAATACAAAATAAGGCAATAGCTGTATGAGCCAAATTAACATAACCTAATTCAAAAATGGTGACAAGTTTAGAGTGCGGGGTCCTTGGGTCTATATAGTACCCCCCTTCAAACTTAAAATTTTCCATGGGGGGTTCATCAGGGCATTGGGAAGGCCAGGGCAGGAGGAACTGGGTGCTTGGGTCCAAGGACGGCAAAATGGCACTTGGCCTGGGAGTTCTTTCATTGGTCAGGAATCTCAATTTGGCTGCTTGATTATCTTGCTTTAGTGTCAAGGTCATGGGACCAGGTTGTGGGCCTGTGCCTCTTTCCTGGGTTGGCTCTTGATTGATTGCTGGTGTAGACTTCAAGTTTATGAAGCTAATAGTTGTCAAATCAGTACCTCCATTAGGCGCTGTGGTTAATCCTCCATTTGATGTGATAATTTCTTTGGTTTGTCTCTTTTTACCACATGGGTCAATCTGCTTGGTATCAGCTTATGAGGGCTTGATCCCAGAAAAACGCAGGTGGGCAGTCCCGCAGTCCACAGCCCAGCGGCCCAAAGGAATCCAGGCTTGGTGTTTGATTCCTGCTCCCAGGCCTGGGGTTCTAGAGAGGAAGAATTGTCAATCCTGACATCATCCCCTTCTTCCCCCGAGGGCCCTCCCTTCCGATTTTTCTTGTTCAAGTAGAGTTGGACAGCTTCATGGGCATTAGTCAGGTTGCTCAGCAGCTCCCAAGTACTTTCTTCTAGTGGGTATCCTTTCCACTTGACGTAATACTGGGGTTTTTGGTAGTGAGTTTGGTTGCCGTGTATGTATTTGACTTCATATTCCCCAGCGCGGCCTGTTTGGATAGGTGGGGGGATGTCTTAATCCGTTGGTGAGGGAGCAAATTTCCATCTTTTTTGAACAACAGGGAACAGTGAAACACATCATGAATCTTCCAGGAGGGGGGTAGGTCTAGCTTGAAGGCAACCTCATTAACTAGTTTGGTGATTTTGTGGGGCCCGCTTCTTCTGTGAGCTAATTTCCTGCAGGGCACATGCAGGGGTACGTTCCAGGAGTCTAGGTATACTTTTGTCTCCAACTTGTAAGGGTTGGCCTGGGATTCATTTGCGTTCAGCAAAGGCTTTATATGTCTGCACTGCGCGGTTCAGGCTGGTCAAGCATGTTTTGTGTGGGTTGTGAATCTGTTCAATCCAGGAGCGCCCAGTGGTGTTTGATTCCTTTTCTCCAATCTGGGGGTCCCAGGTGGGGTCAAACCCGTAGTTGGCTTTGAATGGGGACATGTCTGTGGAGGTGTGGTCCTTACAGTTCTAGGCAAACTGGGCCATGGGGAGAATTTTGGCCCAATTGTCCTGATCAGCATTGGCATAGCATCAAAGGTATTGTTCAAGGATCTGGTTCACTTGCTCAGTTTGGCCGTCAGTCTGTGGGTGGTAGGAGGTAGATACACATCACTTGATTCTTAAGTCTTTCATCACCTGCATCCACTAGTTTGACGTGAATTGGGGTCCTCTGTCTGTGATGATTTCCTCCGGTGTTCTGTGTTGCGTGAGGATGCGGTTGTGGAAGTGTTGGGCTGTTTCTGCTGCCATGCAATTGGTGGTGGTTGGTACAAAGTATGCCATCTTGGTGAAGCAGTCTACCATGACCAGGATTGCATTGTACAAGAGAGATGGCAGCAGTTCCACAATGTAGTCCATGGAGACAGATCTCCAAGGTCCATGGGGTATATTCAAGGGTCTTAGAAGTCCTTCAGGTTTGTTTCTGCGAGTTTTGGTCTGCCCACAGGTCTCATACCCCTTCAGATATGCGCTTACGTCTTGATCCATTTTTGGCCAAGAAAAGTTCCTTCTGATGCTCCAGAGGGTCTTGAGCCTACCCAGGTGTCCAGCCATCTCAGAATTGTGGTAGTATCTCAAGACATTGGTTCTGATGTCCCCTTCTGGTACAAAGATCCTGTTGTGGAGCATTAGTGTTGTTCCCTTCAATGAGTAGCCGTTTTGGTAGTGGGTGCTATCCAAGGATTTAGAGAGGTCAGAGATCATGATATTGGTGAACTTTTCTAGTGTTTGGGCCCTTAGTACTTCTGGTTTGATGGCTCTGATTTTCATCAATCCCAGGTGAATGCCTAGGCTTGCTGTGTCCAAGAGGACTTGGGTGTTGTGGTTGCAGGTTTCTAGGTGGGTAGGCACCAGGTCAGTTCTTCTACTTAGGGCATTGGGTACCACGTTCACCTTCCCTGGCTTGTAGTCTATGATCAGAGTGTAGTCAGCCAGTCTAAGGCCCATCTTGCTTGTTGTTGGTTAAGCTGGCGTGGTTTGAAGAAGTAGGCCAAGTTCTTGTGGTCTGTCAAGACCTTTACTGGGTATTCAGCGCCACATAGGTATTGGCGCCAATGTTTCAGGGTCTTCATTATGGCTAGCATCTCCTTGTCATATATTGGGTAGTTCCCTTCCACAGGTAGCATCTTCTTGGAGTAATATGCCACAAGATGTAGCATACTATCTCTCCTTCCTGAAGAAGGACCCCGCCTGCCGCAAAGTCCGACACGTTGGATTTCCAGAACAAAAGGTTTGGAGGGATCTGGCATGGTCAGGACGGGGGCAGAGGTGAAGGCAAGTTTCAAGGTTTCAAAGGCGGTGGTACATTCCATAGTCCAGGCAAAAATGACCTTGTCAGAGCAAAGGCAGGTCAGGGGGAGGTTAATGTGAGAAATTTTTTGGATGAAATCCCTGCAATAATTTTCCAGGCCCAAGAAACTTCTCACATTCTTTCTGCTTTTGGGCACCGGCCAAGATGTTATTGCTTCTACTTTGTCTTGTGCCATGGAAAAGCCGCCTGTCTTCACTATGTATCCCAGAAATTTGACTTTAGACTGAAAGAATTTGCACTTCTTAAGCTTAGCATGTAAGTTGGCTTGGGAGAGTTTCTCCAGTATAAGGTCCAGGTGGCGCAGGTGTTCCTTGTGAGACTTGCTGTAGATGAGAATGTTGTCCAGATATGCCACACAAAAACGGTCAAGTTATTCCCCTAGGATGGTGTTGATCATCCTTTGGAAGGTGCTGGGGGCGTTGCAGAGGCCAAAGGGCATCACAAGGTACTTGTACAGCCCATATCAAGTTTTGAAGGCTGTCTTGTACTTGTCCCCTTCCTTGATTTGGATTTGGTTGAACACATCTTGGAGGTCAATTTTTTAGTACACCTGGGCTCCAGTCAGTACATCATAGAGGTCCTTGGCATTGGGGATAGGGTAGCAGTTCTTTGCTGAAATGTTGTTCAGTTTTTGGTAATTCACGCATGGACGCATCCCATCATCTTTTTTCTCTACGAACAGCATGGGCAACAAGCAGGGGGCTTTTGACACCCAGATGAACCCTTTTTTTGTCATATCCTCAGGGTATGCTTTCAAGGCCACTTGCTTGCAGTGGTTACAGCTGTAGATGGGGCTGTGGTGTGGTTGAGTCCCTGGTAGTAGGTCTATGGCGTGGTTGTAGATTGAATGGCTGGGTAGTTTTGTGGCTGCTTCTTCACTAAACATATGGTTCCATCTCTGTAGGGGGTAGGCAGTATTCCAACGCTAGGTTCTATCTTCATAGCCAAGATTTTGTTGGTAGGGAGTTGGTCAAAGCTCATGCAAAAAGGAACAGAGTCACAGGATTCTGGTTGGCCCGATGTGGTGGTTTGCTTGCGGTAGTTCAGGATCAGGCCATGTTTGTCAGACCAGGAGTCACTCAGTATAAGGGGGTAGGGTAGTCCTGGCAAGAGGATCAGGGATGACAGGTATACATTGTGTCCAATAGTCAACAGGAGCTCTTTTTCACACTCATAGCCAGTGTCCAAGAAGCTGTTTCCCATGATTACTTGTAGACTGCGCTCTGAGGCTGTTAAGCCTAGTTCCTCTGCTAGGCTGGCATCAATAAAACTTTCATCCACTCCTGTATCAATAAAGGCTTCAATCTTGCGCTTGTTCCCCGCTACATCTATGGTCACTTGGATGAACTTATAAGAATGGGAAGAAGTGTTTATTTGCGCCAGTGAGATTGGGGCAGTTTTCTTCTTAGGGCAGGCTCTGGTCAAGTGGCCCGCTTTGTGGAAGTGGAAGCAGAGTCTTTCACAGTAGTGTTGTTGGAGCTCTTCAGGGGTTATCCCTGTTCTGTTGGGGGTCAGTGTTTGGGGTTGGCGGGCCTGGGAGGAGCCAGCGTTCTCTTGGTTCATGCTAAGACCCTTGCACAGGGGAATTAGCTTGTCTAGGATGAGGGTGGGCAGATGGTGCTTCAACAGGTCCTTCATTGCTAGGTTGATGCCCTTTTGGAAGATAATGGCTACCAGTTTGTCCTCAAGTTGGGTGTGGGTTTTCAGTTTGAAGAATTTGTCAATATACGCTTGGATGGGTCTGGGACCTTGTCAAATTTCTAACAGGGAGTTCAGGGCGTAGTATCTAGTGTTGCAATCTTAACCTGTGTCCATTAACTCAGCCTCAAACTTGGTGTAGTCTAAGCAGAATTCTACGTCCTCAGCTGTGGCTTTGCCAAACCAGTCCAAGGCGTCCCCCAATAGCATTGAAGCAACCCCAAGGATCTTCTCGGTGTCACTGGCATAAGAGGGGGTGTTGGTAAGGAAATGCAGGTGGAGGACCGACATGGCACGTCTAGCTTCCCCAAGCGTGAGCTTCCCCATATGAGGCATCTCCACCTTTGTGAGGGACTGGTTCACAATCACGTTTTGCACTTGGGAGGACAGAGCTTTGTTGGTGTCAGAGGTATCAGTGTTGATTCTTTTTGGGTCATTCAGGTTTGTATTCTTCCACATGGAAGAGATCAGGTTTTGGTCATCTTATAGGTGTAATAAGTGATTATCAATAGCAAAAGAATATAAGATGCCCCAAAAAATAACAACATCTTGGGGATCAGGGTACCAGGTTTAATAAAGATTACCATAAATTCAGGGATCCAGTCTTGGGCAGCTGGTCCACATTTTCAGGGGTAACTCAGGCCAGGTTTTTTTGCAGGCAATGTCCACCACAAGAGGGGTTCTAACTTTAAAAGGTATGAGGCAGACTTCCTCACCCAAGACCATGGGCTAGCAGCCGGGATTATAGTGTCAATCACCCCTGTGAGGGTGATGTACACAATCCCAAACAGCTCGCCAGAATGGTTGGTTGGGAGGTTGGGTGCAGAAGCGGGCATGGTTTTTGGGTCACGGGCAGTTCCATGGACACAATGTAAGCAGGGAGATAGTTGAATTTCCCTCTGAATAACTTGGGTGTTGAAAATATCCACAGGCCTTGTCAGTTGTATCTAACTGTGGATTTTATGTGGGCCAGGGGATTGAGTTCAAGTATCTTTTCCGGGGTGTATTATTTATATTCAGACTTCAGAGGGTAGTTAGTAAAGTGGACAGGTCCAAAGGGTACACCAGGAGGACAGAAAACAGCAGGCAGCGGGGCAGGCAGGCCAGGAGATCTTGAACTGAATTGGTAGACAGAAAATACAAAATAAGGCAATAGCTGTATGAGCCAAATTAACATAACCTAATTCAAAAATGGTGACAAGTTTAGAGTGCGGGGTCCTTGGGTCTATATAGTACCCCCCTTCAAACTTAAAATTTTCCATGGGGGGTTCATCAGGGCATTGGGAAGGCCAGGGCAGGAGGAACTGGGTGCTTGGGTCCAAGGACGGCAAAATGGCACTTGGCCTGGGAGTTCTTTCATTGGTCAGTAATATCAATTTGGCTGCTTGATTATCTTGCTTTAGTGTCAAGGTCATGGGACCAGGTTGTGGGCCTGTGCCTCTTTCCTGGGTTGGCTCTTGATTGATTGCTGGTGTAGACTTCAAGTTTATGAAGCTAATAGTTGTTAAATCAGTACCTCCATTAGGCGCTGTGGTTAATCCTCCATTTGGTGTGATAATTTCTTTGGTTTGTCTCTTTTTACCACATGGGTCAATATGCTTGGTATCAGCTTGTGAGGGCTTGATCCCAGAAAAACGCAGGTGGGCGATCCCACAGTCCACAGCCCGGCGGCCCAAATGAATCCAGGTTTGGGGTTTGATTCCTGCTCCCAGGCCTGGGTTTCTAGAGAGGAAGAATTGTCAATCCTGACACATAAGACAAGAACAGTAGTGAAAAACCATAAGATTTATTGAAGCACTATAAGGAGAATGATGGATAAGGGTTAAGAGAAAGTGAAAGTAACTTATACTCATCAATTCTTAAATGAGAGGAGTCAAGTATGCTACAAGAGAGATATGCATTTTGAAGGATTATTAGAACATTTAAAGTGGTTTAATAATGGCACCAATAGATTCCTCTTGGTCTCAGCTTTCAGGAATGCCTTTAAACGTTGAGATTGGTTCTCTAGCCACAGGGATATGATTTTTTGAGGACCAGCAATTATGCACAAGAAGACAGATAGTTTGAAAAGTATTTGTACTGCAAAAGCACTCAGAAACGGCACAATTGAATTAAGTTAATTTAAAAAACTATTTCAAATTGAGTTCAAACATGATAAAATCAAGTTAATTGATATAAAATGTTGTCAGGATTCTGAATCCTGACAGTAGAGCAGATGATGGGGGTTAAAATTGAAGAAATGAAAATGATCTGTAAAGGAAAATTGGAATAGTAGCTGGATGTCAAGGTCTGGTAAAGAGCAGGCCAGGGGACAGCCAGAGAATCAGCAGTGGCTTGGACTGCTGAGGAGGCAATTATTAGAGAGGGGGGCTAAACTAACTAAGTTCGGCTCCCATCCTGGTGAGATGAACCACCAGGATGCTGCCCAGTGGAGTACTGGGATGGCCTCTTGGAGGGGGGACCAAAGAGAGGATGCGGGGGACAGCTGAGGAAAGTATGCATTCAACCCCATCAACACTAGCCCAGTGAGTAACCAGGCTGTGCGAGTGGGAGCAGGGGGCAACACCACAGGGGCTAGGAGGGCACCAAATTATCTTTGTCCAAGCTAAGAACAGTAGATGCCAACTCCACCTCCAATGTGGGGGCTGGTACAGTGTAATCTGAGTCTGAAAGTTCTAAGTTGTCACAAGTCAGGCTCTTGACAATTGTCTTGCCCAAAACAAGAAGCTCACCAGGGAGGTGCAGGAGACTCAAGGGATTGTTCCCCACAAGGCAAGCAGAATTAGAGAATTGCAACCATAGGTTGGGGGCAGTAGCCCAGAGAAGGAACACAAAAGGAGCCATAGTAAATACCACAAATTTAAAAATAGGGAGGATCATATTAACAATCTACAGAAGATTCTGAATTTGTGGGTGCAATTTTTGGCCTAAAATCATCAATATTGGATTCTGTGAGGGTAGCTGCAAGAAAAAACTGGCAGGGAGCAGCAGAAAGCGTCTGGGAGGCTTGGCTATGGTCTTGGGTGGCTTGGGTGGGTGTAAAAACAAAAGCAGGTTCAAAAACAGGGATTTTAAAGAAAATTTTGAAATGAAACTAGAATTTATAGGAGTTTTCAAATTAAATCTTTGAGTTCAAACTTGAATTTTGAGAGCGTAAACTAAAGACACAACAATTAAGTGAAAACCCAAAGTTACAGGCTTCAAAAAGTTGACCAAGTACAAAAGTACAACATAAAGGTAGGCTTGGGGCGGGAAAAGACTAACACTTTGTTCAGAAATTAAAGCAGACTCTACAGAGTCTACAAAAATAATAGTAAAATTTGAAAGGAACTGTTTTCCAGTTTTAATGATTTTGAAAATTGACAAGCAGGGGACACAAAGTCCCCTGGCATTGTTAAAAGGGGAGAATTGTCAAGAAATGACCAAATGACCACTTTGGCTAGCATCTGATTGGCAGGAAGAGAAATTTTGCTGGACGAGACCAGAAGCACTGGAAGTTTTTAAGTTAATTTCTGCGGCTCCATCTGATTGGCTAGAGCCCATCCCTGGCATTTGGAATTCACTTGATTTTCTGGTTGTTGATGTGGTTTCATTTGATTGGGCGTTTCTGATAATTTTTAAGAGAGGACAACACCATGACAACAAACAATCCAAATTGATCAGCGTTTCTTCACAGGCCGGGACAGCCAAAGCTGGGGAATCTGCAGGGTAGGCCAGGAAAAATCTCTCATCAACAGTATGAGCTAAATCTTCTAGAGAATTTAGTGGCTTGGCTGTTATTTTTGGCCCTTTTTTGGTGCATCAGGAAAAAACAGGTTGATCTAAGGCCAAGGGTGGCAGTGAATTTACAGCAATATTCTGAAATACAGGGGCCAAAAGGCCCAAATATTCAACCATTGGGAACAAACTATTTTTATTTTAAAAAGTGAGTAAGATATATAGAAACAAGTTTCTAGAGTGGGATGTTGTAAGAGAGGGGGGCTAAACTAGCTAAGTTTGGCTCCCATCCTGGGGGAAGGATCAACCAGGACACCATCCAGTGCAGGACTGGGATGGCCGCTCAACGGGGCGTCCATAGGGAGGACATGGCAGATAGACGGGCAAAGTATGAATCCAAGCCCATAAATAACATCCAACCAAGAAACCAGGGAGCATGCTTGGGACCCAACTCTTGCCCAACCAAGTCCTCTTCTGGGGCCTGTGAGGCTGGGATCTTTGAGGGAAATGGGTCCAGGCTAGGGGTCATGGGAGGAAAGGAATTGAGGGCAGAGGGCTCAAGGTTGTCACAGGTCAAGCTTCTTACACCATTCTCACTGGTGGAAAAGATATCCTGGGCGCAACCAGAGATGTTATCTAGTAAGTGCATGAACTGATCTGGATGGGCACCAACATGGTGAATGAAATTGGAAATACGCCCCCACAGATCTGGGGTAGTACACCATATCAACACCAGAGCTGGTGCCAAGGTGTAAACAACAAACTTAACAAGAGGCACCAACATTTGTCTCAGTTTTAGGATCTGGGGTCAACAGCAGTAGGTTTTTGTCCCTCTAAGGTTTTTCTTATTTTTAATTGACAGCACAGAAAAGGGGACAACCAAAGATCTAACAAAAACAAGATAGTCAAGAAGAGGCTGAGAAGAGCAAGAATGGCAGCCATGGGACAACGGCAACTCTCAAAAGCAGGTTTATTAAATTTAAAGCGTATGAGAAGCAAGACATGGGTTGAAAGCAAAAGGATAAAGATTTCAAGCTTAAAGTAAGTGATTATAGTGATTTTAATACTAATTTTAAAGTTCAAATCAAATTCTTGAAAGCAACTAAGGTAAGCGTAAGCAACAACACTAATATTAACTTTAGGGGCTTCAAAAAGGACGCCAGGAACCAGGGGAAGACCAGTAAGGTAAGGAATAATAGAGTAAATACTAACAAGGTCAAAGATAATAATGGGTCAAGAAAAAGTAACCAAAAAGATCAATAAACTTAGTTCAAAAATATAAACTTTAATTATAAAGAATGAGAAAGCAGGGGACCAAAAGTCCCCTGTT
Organism: Entomophthora muscae; assembly: GCA_014839935.2. NCBI lineage: Eukaryota > Fungi > Entomophthoromycota > Entomophthoromycetes > Entomophthorales > Entomophthoraceae > Entomophthora > Entomophthora muscae. The sequence continues at coordinate 286,553 of QTSX02000100.1, forward strand.
TTGCTTTAAGGGAAGCCATCTGAATTTGCAAGGTCAGGTGACCTCAGCCAGTCATTTGATTGGATGAGATAGAATTTTTGCCAGTAGTTTCAGGGAGTTTGGATGGTTTCTCTCCAATTTCCAACCCAAACTCTGATTGGCTAGTGGCTGGAGGACACTTCTGGATGCCATTAATTTCAGTTGGAATGGATTTTGTTGATTTAACCAAAGTGCAACCTGGTTGATTAGACCTAATCAATTTTAAATGCAGGCAAGCCCAAGCCAAAAAATAATCCAAATTGATCAGAGATTCCTCCTAAGTAGGAACAGAGTTCAAAACATCAGTATTTGCTTCCTGGGAAGGGTATGCCAACACAAATCTCTCATCAATTGTATGGGCTAAATCCTCAAGAGAATTAAGGGGCTTGGCTGGCTTTGGAGCAAATTTATTTGTGCGTTGTGGGAAGATTGTCCTATCCAAGGCTAAAGGGGGAGTGACTTTACAGATGGGGGAAGTTTTAAGAGAGTTTAAGATGTGAGTGATGGGGATTATGCGGCATCAGATTGGTTTATGAAAATACCTTTAGAAGTTGGAGGATCTGTATTGGAAGTTGAGTCAATAGCATCATAATTTAAAAAAAATGGGGACCAGTGGGTCAAGCACTACTTTCTTTGAACAATGTATACCATGTAATTTTCTTTTTATAATTAATTGAGAAAAAATACAGCAAGTCCAGATTCTCTAGGGCTATTTGGGCAACTTCAGCTTTGACACATTTTTTATCAATGACAGTGTTTAATTTGTCTATTTTTCTTAAAGGTTTAGTGGCAGTTTTTTGTTGTCTTCTGGTTCTACAGGGGTGTACTATTCATTTTATTTGGTTTTCTACCGTAACAATGAGTGGGGATCCATGGGAACAAGCCATACTGAAAAGTAGCTATTAAATACTTGTGATGAGATGGTGTACCAGATTTCTTCTTGATTGACTTGACCTGGCTTTCTTTCACTTATAAGGGGGCCAGCTAGCAGCAGGTTTCCTAAAATAAATCATTCAAAGTTAGAATCTGAAGAATACTCTGTAAAATACATATTCTGAAGGTCAAACCAGGAAGGTGATCTTAATAAGGCTACATGATGGCTGGTTGGTTGGCTGGGCAAGATACCTGATAGACCTTTTGGGCTAGAGTGAGAAGAATGTAAGTAATGGAGGATTTGAACAGGATAATGTATAATTAAAGTGAATCTGTCAGGATTCACCTTCTTTTAGCTGCTATTATTGAGTCTTTTTTCATCTTGGTCTATTTTTAACAACCTTGGCTATTTTTATCTTGGTTTTTATTCCCTATAACTTTTCACAATTGGTCTTTCTATTTCCTGCCTTATCAACCATGCTGGTTGCAATTGGGGTGTTTTAGTCTTTATAACAACTTAACCATGGTTACTTAATATCTTCAAACTCACCTTACCTTGCTACAGGATTCAAAACCAGCACTTATACACACAGTTAGTTATTTATTTTAAAAACCTCTTTACCTTTTTGCTTTACACTCAATGGCGCATGCAAGCTTCAGACCCGCTTTTCCTGCATTTTGCTCTCCAATGATGCCTAAGCGCCACCATAAACTTTTTTCTCCTCCTTTCAACTAAATTTACAAAATTTAAATTTTTAAGTTAAACACTGTTCACTGCTTATTTTTGAAGCCTTTTCACCTCATTATGACTTCTAACCAACCTTGGTTAAACCTTTCTGCTTTCAATTTGCACTTCTAACCAACCTTGGTTAGAACCTTCTGCCCCCAATTTGCACCTCACTACTAAGCACAATAAAAAGGCTTAGTTTCCCAATCTCAACAATAAGTTGGTATTGTTTGACTTGCATCTCAAAAAGGTACTTGTTAGGTTTTGTGGTCTGTGTTTTCCTTTTGATCTTTGTTTTGTCTTGCATTCTTGTTCCTATTTTGAAATCTTAGCTTACTTATGATCCACTTTGATTATCTTTACCACCAGTTAGACAACATTTATAGTGGAACTCATACCTTAATTGTGTATAGTTTTAATCCAACAATTAGCAGTGATCATTTTCCTGATCTATAAATAGAGATTCTAACCCAGTCTTCTGTCATTAAGACTGGACTCTATTTTATTTTCTTAGGTTTAATTAATTGTCTTAGTCCATATTTTATATCTTATAAACTTTTAGGAGATTTAGTCCAGTTATTATTGAAAACTTTATCAACCTACCTATATTTGATCAACATTAACATTCTTGGTTTAAAGGCCCTAGTCTATAATAATTTACCTCAAAGCCTCAGACCTTACAGAATCAAGGGCTCACAAAATTAAAATTAAAATTAAAATGACAATACAGTCCTTTTATTGGGTCTCAAGCCTTTTATACCAGTTTTCTTGAGGTCAGTATAAGCTTAGCACTTGGGAGTTCTAGTTAGACCAGTAATGAGTCCTGGTACAGCTAGATGGTACTACGCTCCTGCCATGAATCCACTGTATAGAAAATAGTCTTCCTATCTTGTTAACTAGGGGCCTCAGGTTAAACCAGCTACTACTTTTAGATAAAAGTGGTGTGCAACACTATTAAAAGACATAAAATGAGAATAGGGCAAGAAAATTCTAATTTTTTGAGCATTAACAGATCAAACTTGAAGGAAAGTTTTAGCATTTGGAACCTGTTGCAATGTAACAAGAGATGAAACTAAAAATTTCCAGAAAGAAAACTATTTGCAAACATAAATTGAAAAAATCTTCAGAAGGAGTATACATGCAGGGCACAGATCAAGGGACTGCCAATAATTAAGCAGTAAGCTGAAACATTACAGAGGCCAGCTTTTTGAACACAGGGCAAACAGTCTCAGATAATCAAGCATTTTTGAGAAAACTTCCTTTATTTAATGATAATTAAGCTATCTAGAAACAAGTTTCTAGAGGGCAGGGGAGAGTTTTAAGAGAGTTTATGATGCTAGGGGATCTTTGCAGCTTCTGGATGATTAACTAGAATGTTTTCAGCGGGTGAGAAGTCTATATTGGAATTTAAATCAATGATGTCATAATTTAAAAAATGTGGTCCAGCATTTCATGAATGACATTTAATACTTGTATTAAAAACCTGGGAATTGAAACCCGGGTCTCAGGGAAAGCCTTACATTGACCAGAGTAGACAGGAAACCGCCCAACTGCCAGTTGGGTCAAACCCTGTACCACCAGAGATAGATGACCCCAAACAGGAAGAACAGAAACCTGCCAACCTGCCAAGTGTCAATACTGGAGGTTCAAAATCAACATTAGAGACCCTGGAATTGAACCCTGATCCTCCAAAGACTACTGGAGTCACACAAAGTGGACAGGAACCCGTCAACTTGTTAAATTGCAAACCCAAGTTGATGAGTTACTCTAATACCTGCCAGTCTCCCAAGGACAATTCCCCAAATGGTCACCAGATTGCTGCCAACCTTGCACCTCCAAAGATCCAGACCTATGCAGAGGTTGCAGCTTGCCTTAAGGAGGTTAAAACAAAACCTACTGCTAACTCTACCAATGACCACCAGCAGCTGCCAGTCTTCCATCTGGAATGAGTAGTACAATTGAACTACTCAGGTGACGTGGTGAACAGTAGCGGCAGAACAAAGTATTGCCACTTCTGGTCACCAGAGCAGGCATAACCTGGATCTGCTGCCCTCAAGACACTAATCCAAGATTCATGCCCCACCAGTGCCTTGTCTACAAACCTGAACCCTGCAAAAATTGAAAAAGCAAAAACTCATGGTATAAAAGCCCTGGCGGTATGGTGATGACCATATTGTCATTTTTGATAATAAAGTTTTTGAACCTTTGGTTCAAACAAATCTTACTTTATCTAGTCTTAGTGGTCTTCTATTTTAACTCTGGCCAAGTAGACCATCAGGCAATCACCCTCTCTGGAGATCAACCTGCGGACCCTCCCCAGGCACTATACTGTCCCCCAGGAGCCCCCTTTAGACCTATGCATTTTACCAAATACCCGCCCAACCCCGCCTATGCAGAGTACAACTTGGAGACCATCCTCATTGACAATTCCTTGGCAAAGACTAGAGAAACTGAGTACATAGGACATGGAGGAAAGAGGATTGTGGTGCCACCCTTATTGTTCAAAGACAAGTACCTTTATCTGACAGCCTACTTTGTTCCCATGACTCTGCCCTTGACCCTGTGACCCAAATGCCTAATGAAGACCCCCACTGCAGCTTAGACTACGTTCACCCAACTGTTTGGAGTACTCTACATTACTTTGACGGGAATGGTAGACACTATGGTGCCCAATTCACGGCCCTGGTCTTTGCTTAGGCAATATGTATCCTATATTATCAAGTTAGCACTCATCCTATGATCAAAATTACCCTCTGTCCTGGCTATATTCTGTCCCAAGCCAACCAATGCATCTACCTATGCCTGGCTTCCTGACACAGCAGGTTAGATGCTACCCTTGCCAAAAAATGAATAAAAAGTGATTAGTTTAATGTAATCAATTGGTGAAAATAGGGGAACATCCAGATTTTCAAGGGTAATATGTGCATTCCTGCTTTGACCCACTTTTTATCAATAGCCACATTGAAATCATTTAAATTTTTTAATGGCTTGGCAGTGTTTCTTCATTGATTTCTGGTTCCGTGGGGGCCTGATATTCCTTTCATTTAATTTTCTATCATAACAACTGCATAACCAACAGGGATAGTTATCAGTGCTAAGTGATCAAAATGACCCAAAAAGTAGGATCTTTCCATCAATGTACTGAATCCCCCAAAGATATAATAGCCTATCAGGTAGACAAGGAGATAGAGAAAAATGTTGGTCTAGACTATAGAGGATTCTCTAAAATAACATATATTTTAGGACGTCCATAATTGAATTTACATCCCCAATGTCCTGAACAATATTTAACCCATTCAAAGAACAAGGCTTTGAAAGAATGATCATATTCAGGGAAACATTTATGCCAGTCTGTCCTCATAGCTTGACCCTTCAGGATGAGAACCCAGAAAGGAAATAGAGTTAGGATCAGGAAAAAACAAATTTTCCTTAGTAAACAAAGATAAAAAACTCTCTGAATCAAAGGATTTATAGAATATTAAAGACAAAATAAGATGAAGGTGACATGATTTGATGTTTCTAGAAGAAAGCTTGAAAAATAAAAAGGATGGCTTAAATCCTTAATTAGAGGTCCTGAAATTGGAAACAAGAAAGTGGGGCTATTGTTATTTAGAGTGTAAAAAACTGGTTGTCTATTATTTAAAACAAACCAGATGAAGTTGGAGGCAAGAATATTGGGATCCAAGCATATTTAATTGGCAAGTGGCAGAAACAAGAATAACAAGGGCTATGTTTTGTGTGATACTAAATTAAATAAAGCAGCTGGTTGGTTACACTCAGGTATAGAAGAAGAGGGGGTTAAAGCAGTTCTGAAGACTAGGGAGGTTCAGCCCAAGCATCAAATTGTTGAATTTTATCCAAACAGTTTTAAAGTTTAAATCTTGGTGATTTCTGATCTTCTTAGTGTTTTTGAATCTGTTTTTCTTGATGCTTGGACCCATATTTAAATAAAATCCATTAAAAATATAAGAATTTGTTGCAACTGTGCTGCTTTAGCAGAGTTACAAGGGGAAAATGATTGGGAACTAGATAATGATCTTTATTGAGATATTGGTATTATATGATTGGGATGAATCATGTTAAGAGTAACAAGATTGGGACAATCAATCAGTTGGATTGAACCGGGGGCGGTGGGATCTTTATAATGAATGAAGCGCCAAATCAAGCTGTTGACTTGGCTGGGATTGTCACTGGTTCTTGTTGCTGGATTTAGAAATTTGAAATGACTTTCTTGTTTGGCTACAGGTCATGAAAAATTTATTTTGGGGGTCATGGATCCCCTTGGGCAAAACCTTGCTAGGGGTCAACACTGCAGTTTTGACACTATTACAAAGAGGTTATGTAAAGGCTAAGTAGATTATCCTGATGTTTAATATCTTAGTGAAGGGTCCTTTATAGAGCTTGCTGCTCTCTTATCAGGATAACAGCTAGTTCTTTAAGAGAGGGGGCTAAACTAACTAAGTTTGGCTCCCATCCTATTGAAACAAACCACCAGGATGCCGCCCAGTGGAGGACTGGAACAACCGCTCAAAGGGGAGACCACAGAGAGGATATGGGGACAGCTGCAGGAAGTACACATTCAATGCCATCAGCATCAAACCAGTGAGCAACCAGGACATACAGGTGGGAGCAGAAGGAAGCATCACAGGGCCTTAAAGGGCACCAAGGCACTCTTATACAGGCTGGGGAGGGGGACATTGGCATTTCCTCACCCATAGGAGCATGCAAGGCATAGTCAATAACTTCCAAATCCAGATTGTCACAAGTCAAGCTCTTAACCACAGCCTCTCCAGAGAAAAAAATACCACTGGGGAGGTTAAAGAGGCTAGAAGGATCTTCACTCACAAGCCAAGCAGAAGAGAAGATTTTTGACCACAGATATGGCAATGTGGACCACAGGAGCAGCAAAAAGGGTGCTAAGGAAAATACAACAAATTTTATGGCTGAGAGTATCATGGCTGCAATCCTCACAAAATTTGGAGAAGAATGGTGGGATTTCTTAAATGGCAAGCAATAAAATTTAGACCAACAGGGGCAACCACAAGCAAGAAAACAAGAAGGAGCAACAGAGTGGTTTTGGGTAGCTTGACGGTGATCTTGGGTGCCTTGGATAGTAAAAAAACAAAAAGCAGGTTTAAAAATAAGAAATTTAAGGAAAATTCAAGATAACAATAGATATTATATTAAAAACTAACTGTAATGTTAAGTTTGAAGGAAAAATTTGAAAGCAAAAGCATAACTACAAGGTAACTATACGCTTGAGCCTCTTGTAAAGGTCCCAGAGGAGATGAGGGTTCCAAACAGGTCAGATCAAGGTAAGCTTTAACAAAAAAACTAACACTTTAATCTCTAGATGACAGGAACTCAAAGCAGAGTTTCTAGTCAAGTCTATAATTTTAAATTAGAATGCAACAAGTAACAAACTTTTAAATTGGAAAATAGAAAAGCAGGGGACTGAAGGTCCCCTTGTTGTGTTAAGAGGAGTGTGTTGCAGGGAAATGGAATCACATGACCTTAGGACTTGGATCTAATTGGCTAGGGGAGAAATTTTGCTGGTCAGGACCAGAATGCAAAGACCCAACAATTGGGGAAGTATTTTAGCAAAATAAGGGACCAAGTTGGCAACTTGGAAGCCTGTGAGCGCTGTCAGGATTAGATGGACTGACATCATCCATAGAAAGACCTTGGTGTGCACGTTAAAGCGTCCCAAATTACTGGTGAAATACATGAGTAGGTAGTATATACAGGTGTATATGGCTACAGACTGGGTGGAGTGGGGCAATACCAGCGTGGGCCAGAAGTACTGCTCAGAGGAGTTTAGCTGTGCTGGCTGCTTGTAGAAATACTTTCCAGGTGGTTTGTTAAATGGCCCATGCTGGTGATTATATTGGTGGCCCCCAATCCCTAGGCAGGCTGTGAGAACAGCTGAGAAGATTAGATGATTCATCTTCTGATCCTGGGGAAGGGCAGACAAAGCTTAGTGTCTTGTTTTTAACTTCTGGTAGGTAAAGTTTAGATTGATTTATGTGATACTATTTAGGGGTAATTTCACTCAATAAT